>ML211234.1:0-44117 GCA_004369055.1 Polyporus arcularius HHB13444
GTCTCGAGGATGTGGTTGAGCGCTCCACTGCGCCCGCGGTCTTCAGAAGCTTCCGCTGACACGTCAAAGCCCTCGAAGTTGACCTTCGTCTCTGGGAGGTGTGCTGGTAAATTCTCAAGGGATTTGCGTAGACGTGCCAGGCTTGAGTTCAGGTCTGCACGCGAGAGAACGCAGACACTGTTGGCGGCGGGCACGGTCATGGTGGAAGGTAAAGATTCCTGCTTGTACCTCGCGTTTCTCAGAAAATTGGTGAATATATCATGTCATGGCAACCGTAGAGGACATTGCATCATGTCTTCGGCCGCATCAATGTTTTCTCTGTCGGCGACCGCCATCCATGCCTGCAAGCGCCCGGAGTAAGCGCCGCGTTATTAACCTGCTCGACCAGGCCCTGAGTTACTAACACGTTAGTAACCCATGTTATTAACTATGTTAGTAACATTTTGTGAATAACCTAGGGGTTTCTCCCGCCACCGTAATCAGCATCGCTTTAGCCGCCGCGGAGAAGTACAACATGCAGAGAGCGTCGCAGGTCCTTCGCGCCGCATTGGCTTCGCGGAGGGACACATCGTCCGACGACCCTGTCGTGCTCTACGCGATGGCATGCCGCTTTGATATGCGCGACCTTGCCGTCGCCGCAGCCAGGCGTGCTCTCCGTACCGAGATCATGCGGTCTTCCGTCTCCGAGCTCGACACCATCGGCGTTTCTGGAGGTTGCCTTTATCGTTTGCTGGAGTACCAGCGGCGCTGCAAGTCGGCGATCCGCTCTATCTTCAATGGTACTGACTGGATCGAGTCAGATATGCTCGCTCAGCTGCAGGACTGCTGCTCGCTGCAGATCTACCATCCCACCCGCAATCCATGCTGGTACGACGAGTACATGTCGAGCATCGGCGAGCAAGGGTGGCCGAAGGTCGAGGTGGTGCAAGATGACCTCTTGCTGCTTACCGTGCTGGAGTCGGCTGAGAAAGTGCAGAGAATGAACTATAGTTCTTGCTCTTCCTGCTTCGATCGGCGTGGCACATTCCTGTTGATCAGATTCAGCAAATGCGTTGCGAGTGCCATAGAGGCTTTGGAGAAGAAAGTGAGCCCGTTTGAGATCATACGTCCCCTCGTTCGCTAACGTATCATGATCACAGGTGACTCTGAAGTGGACCGTACCTCCACAAGCACAATAGTGTCATCGGCGCACTCTGCCACCATATGGCGCACCTCTACTTGGCGGACAGGTAGCCTTGCGGTTCGATGGCCAGCTGGTCTTGCCTCAGCCACACTACAGGGATTGCCGTGTTGCTTCGCACGGTAGACATGCCGCCAGCCGCCATCGGTCTCCATCTGCCCACACTCGAGAGAGAGTTCGCCACAGTCGTGTCATGGCTTCCAGAAAGCCCGGGTCAACAGCGAGTAGATGTCCCGCAGGCTCCCAGGTATCCCCATCCCGCGCATCCTCCACTCATCCCCAAGAAGCGGCTGCTCTCTCGTCGCATTTTCCATCCCGCAACGCATCTGCTGGGCCTGTGGGCACCACCCTGAGGACCCCACCCGCACACTACCGGCGCCAGATAATGGTACCGATCTCTCCCTCGTCGCTGTGTCCCTTTCGACTGGGCGAGTTGCCAGTGCCTTGTGGCAGTTCTCGGCAGAGGTACTCTGTCGTCTCACGGCATGAACCGAAATCAGGCGGCGAAGCCCCGTCATGACGATGTACGCAGGAGCGGGCGGTGGATGATCATGATGTTGGTCCCGAAGGCTTCGGATCGTCGCAATCCCGCATATCATGTTCATGGAGTCAGACCACCGGTGGTATGGTATTCTTGCAAGCCTGTGACCTAGTCAGAGTGGGCGCGGACTCTGACATGTTGCGCTGCATCGGTGCTGATGGTAGGCTTTGAAGGACCCAAATTGTGCTACATATTCAAGCGCTGGGTATCCCTCCAGCTGTGGAGGCAAGCTGCAGACGTGAGATTCAAAGGATATTGTAGCTAGTAGGACCGCATGGTACCTTCGTGAGAATAGATCCGACTTGACCACGGGGCGCTTAGGAGGAGAGTTGAACTTCAACTTGAACTTGACCTTGTATCCTGACCTATCCTGACTCTCCTTGGATCCCCATCCTTTCTCCAGGTTCGGACCTTTACATCGCGTCGACGATGATCACCATCCCGCAACCGTATATGCCTCATGTCATGATCGTCCGGACTCCTTCCCCTGATGATGTTGTGCCTCCGCTGTCTCCGGAGCAGTACCCGTCACCAACCCGCACAAGCAGCCCTGGCCACGCCGCTGCATCTCCGAGTCCCCCGCCGGAGCCCGAAGAGATGCTCGAGGTCCCCTTTCCGTTCAACCGGCCAAATGCAGACATCATCCTACGCACCTGCGACCACCTTGACTTCCGACTTCGCAGTCAGATCCTCCTCGAGGCATCTCCAGTGTTCGAGACGCTGCTGTCGCTCCCTCAACCCAGTCCGGACGGCGGCACCGTTCGTGAGAATGATATCCCCATCGTCGACATCGCAGAGACTGCCAGGGTTCTCGATGCCCTGATGCGCATCTGCTACCCCATCGTGAAGCCGAAGGCGAGGGCGTTCCGGGACATCGAACCAATCCTCCGTGCCGCGCTGAAGTACGAGATGGAGCTGCCAGTAGCGGTGCTCAGCGATGAGCTACTTGGTCACGCTACGCGAGCCCCGCTCGACGTTTGGGCGATAGCTTGTCGCAACGGGCTAGAAGACGTTGCGCGGCGCGCAGCTGAGCTCACTCTCACCTCTCAGACCCTTGATATCCCCAGGTTGCAAGACATGGACGGCATCAGCGCCGGACATGTCTTCCGCCTCCACGAATTCCATCGTCTGCAAGGCAAGGTCGACTTCTCGTTCAAACTCCTCACTCCGCCGTCGGTGCAGGTGACGGATCAGCCTTCCGATGATGTGGCAACTCCCAATCCGGTTGTCACAGACGTCCCTCTCCCCGATCTCTGCGTTGTATCGTCCGATGGCGTCGAGTTCCTGGTACACCGCAGCATCGTCACTATGTCGTCCTCCGTGCTGCAGGCCCAGGTGAATGATGCAGACCACAACAACACCGGTGGTGCCATAGATCAGGAATCCCCAGATGCCGTTGAGTCTCCGAAGAAGATCCAGCTAGACGTGACTAGTGTCGTGCTCTCGACGCTTCTCAAGGCATGTTATCCTGGCGAGGTCGAGCTTCCGTCGGATGCAGCCCTCGTTCTCGCGGTTTTGTCCGCTTGTGAGAAGCTTCGTATGAATCACGTTCGCCGTATTGTCGCCAATCGCTGGAGCGTGGTAGCAAAAACCAACCCGCTCTTGGCGTTCTTGCTTGCCACCCGGGCAGATCTCGCGGACTGTGCCAAGGAGGCCGCAAAATACGCTCTCGAGGACACTGTGGAGGGCGTATACTTGCGGGAGATGGAGAACGCCCCTGCTCTGCCCTATCATCGCCTTCGTGTGCACTACGGGTGGTGCAAAACGATGGCTAAAAGCCTCTTATCGGATGTCGCGAGTAATCTGCGTTTAAATGAGGCCCGCCCCCCGGTTATGGTTCACCGCAGATACGATTACAGCTACCCAAACACTCGAACTCCGAGTCCTATGCATTGGCACGGTCCGCAAGTTGTACCGGGCTCCTATACCCCGCGATCGGACGTCTGGCTAAGGAAGCATCTGGAACAACTTTCCCAAGAGCTGGAGCAACATCCCGGTCGTATAGCGGCGACAACTGGGCAACTCGTGGAGGCGGCAGTTGATGCTGGTCAATGGTGCAATTCATGCCGCAACCTTGCAGGCGATCTTTGCCGTGTTGGCAAAGCCCTGCAAGAGATTCCTCGGAGGGTCAAGGAGGTACGTGTCTGGTTAACATTACTCGCAGGTTTCTGTGCATGTGCTGACGATCGTTCGCTATTGCTCGGCGCGCCACAGGTTGAGTTTGAACTGTAAATGCGCTCAGCCTATTACACTGTCACGCTGGAAGTCGAGTATGGTCGCGTATGATGCTGTCGTGTTGGATTTGATATCTGTACTTCTACGTCTAGTCGGCACCATGAATGCTCACGTCTTTTCATCCCGCAGGAATGACAGCCTGTGGAGAGCGGTGTCCAGCCGCGATGCCAACAAGTTACATCCTGATCTGAAGCGCCGGTTGGGGCTTTGACCTGCTTGCTGTACAAATACACAGCCTGACGCATGCTCCCCTTACCTCCTACTCTCATGACCTACCTTGACGACAGCTCTTGTCCTTTCGCTGACTCCTCCGCAGATGTCTACGTCTGGTCCGTTGATGGCCTACCATTCAAGCTGCACAATGTCATACTGTCCCTCGCCTCCGGCTACCTGAAGAACATGCTGAACCCCACTGTCCGTGGGACGCACTTCCACGAAGAACCGGAACCAGAGAGGACCAAATATGAAGGGCTTCCTTCGTTCCACTTCCCAGAGCACAGCAACGTGCTCGATCCTCTCTTTCGTCTCTGTTACCCCGTTGACGACCCATCACTCGACTCCATTGACGAAGTACGTTCGACATTGGAGGCGGCTAAGAAGTACCAGATGCGCGAGGCTATGAAGATCACGAAGCGGAAGCTGCTCGCCTTCGCAGAGAGCGAGCCTATGCGCGTGTACGCCATCGCGAGCCAACTGGGGCTGGAAGATGTCGCGGTTGACGCAGCGAAGGAGGTCCTCAAGCAGGAGGCACAGTACACATACACAGACGAGCTGGAGACCATTCCGGCCAGTGCGTACAGCCGACTCCTGGCGTTCTGTGAAAGCCGAGGCAGTACTCCGGACAGGCTGATTGTTCGTCGTGGACCACTCCCTACACCCACGGTAACGCCGAGCCCATCTCATGCGCGTGCGAAGTCACTTTCTGCGTACTCCCCGAGGGTGGCGGGTTTCCCTTCGTCATCGAAGCCAGCGCCGCATCCCTTCGACGCACGCGACGCTGACATCGTCATATCGGCCTCGGACAACGTGCAATTCCGAGTCTTCAAGAACGTCATTGAGCTCGCCTCACCGGTCCTCGCGTCGATGCTCGCCGGCCTCTCTTCCTCCACGGAGAGGCGCTTCTCCACACCCGATCCTGTGCGTCGTCTGTCACTGCCCGAGTCCAGCCAAGTCCTTTCCATGATCCTCCGCATCTGCTATCCTGTCGACGACACATTGCCAGAAGACGTACACACGCTCTACCTTGCACTCCGCGCCGCGAAGGAGTACAAGATGCAGAAAGCCATTCGAGTGTTGCAGGACGCCTTATTCGCGCGGAAAGACGACTCGTCCGTGGCTCCGGAACTGCTGTACGCCATTGCCTGCTGCTGCGATCTGCACCCGCTCGCAGCAGCCGCCGCCAAACGCAGCCTCCGCACAGCGCTCACCGACAGCACTTTCGCAACGTTCGACAAATACGGCCTCTCCGGAGCTTTTGTACAGCGCCTGCTTTCGTACCACCAGCGCTGCCGCGACGCCGCGCGATACGTGGTCGGGCACAAGTGGCGGACCCAGCTCGAGAGCTCGTGCAGACTCGGGAAGTGGGCGAGCGACGGGCAGGTGCCGTGCTGGTACGAACGGTACATGAGCGCGATCGCGGAGGATCCCTGGCCGACGCCAGCTACGGCAACAAACGCGGAACTCGTGCGCGCTGCGATATCTTCTTGCCAGCAGGCTGCGGGCGACATGTATGGGAGAAAGTGCCGCTACTGTTCGGATCCAGCGCACATCGTGGTGTATACTGAATTCACTAGGTACGTCGCCGAAACCATCGAGGCGTTGGAGAACAAGGTGCGCATCTCCACCGGCCTCCTGCGACATATCATACTGAGCTTCGCTTGCAGGTTGTGCTCGATTGGCCCGGACAGTGACCATTGTTATATCGAAGACGCTACTAGTACTAATCCAGGGACAGTTTCGTCAAGTCGTTACACATATTTATCGCCCCACGTATGTATGCTGTATTTATGCCGTGGTTGTCGACGGTATCTTCAGCTTCACCTGTGTTGTACAATAGTCATCGGTCAATTATGTCACATACTTATTGCCATATGGCACATGGAGTCTCACCTCAGCCACTGCCTGATCGACTGCCTTCGCATACTGGTCTAGGAACGTGGTGGCCCACGCGACCTTGTCCGATATTCCGCATTTCTCCTCCGGCTCCTCCAGGAACATGGTGGCCCACGCGACCTTGTCCGATATTCCGCATTTCTCCTCCTCCTCCTGGTAGATGGGACATGTGTAGGAATCTTCCACAACGGCGGTGATGAATGACGTGGCTGCGCGTGACGCAACTGTCGAGAGTGTCTGCCCGCGGGGCTTCTTGCGTAAGGCGTCCTCGAGCGAGCAAAGATAGGGGAACAACCAGGAAGGCTGGTGTTCCTTCTCGAAGCCCCATCCAGCCCTATGCGTAATCGGTGAGGGATTTTTGGGGTAACGCTTCCGACACTCTTCGTGGTTGCAGCATGGCTGCGGTAGTCCAGAAAGGGTGGAAATGTAGGAGGCAGCTTGAACGCACCGCTCGACGTAGGACAACAGATACAAGTAGGACCTATTCTGCATGCTCTCCATCTCGGGGAGATACTGAGTCTCGATCAACGAAACGTCGTCGGATTGATTGATCAACTCCCGAGCGCAAAGTAGGGCCTCTTCCTCCCATCCGCAACGAGCTGCTGCGAAGTAGAACCGTAGAGGCTCCTTCCCAGCGACAGCAGGCCACCGTTCTCGCAGTATCATCTCGGCTTTGGCGAGCTGATACTTTCGGGAAGCAAAGAGAACATCAAGGAAGTGCTTAGCGTCTGTAGGTGGATGAGGGGGTGCAGGAAGATGCGTCACTGGATAGCATAGGCGAAGCAGATCCTGTATGACAAGAGCCCCTTCCTGCAACTCGTACGCGTGAAGGTTCTGGTCACCGCCGGGTCGATCATTGCGGCGCAACATCGTGAGCATGGCGGACGAGGCCATCTCGATGATGAGTCGATGAGCTGGGAACTCGAATCCGTCGTGGGACCTGAAAATGATGTCGGGAGGGAAGGATGTGCTACCAGATAAGTCGCAGCAAGCAGTGAGTGTCTCCGGAGGTGGGGAATGTTGTCCAGTCGGCGTAGGAGAGAGTCGAGAGGGATCGCAGAAAGAACCTATTGCTGTGGAGTCTAAATCGACCACGTCCCGCTGGTTACCCAATAACACTGCCAGGCTCGTCACCGTGCGGGGCAATACCCGTCTTGTTCGGGCGCGCTTCAGCTGCAGGAGGCGAAAGTACGCGCCGGCAGTGATCTCCTCGATGTCCGCACAAGGTTCGGCACCGTGGCCCATGCGGGGCCTCAACACAGCGACTTCAGCAGCCGCTTTCGCCTCCGCCTCCATCCTGAAGATACACGCGATGGCGAACACCCGCAGTGGGTCGGCCTGAATAAAGGTCTGCTGAGTGAGCGCCTTGCGTGATGCAGCGATAACCGCAGGTGCATCATACTTCGTCCCCACCGCGAGTACCTCACGGAGATGCTGCAGGGACTTGATTTCTGGGTCTGCGACAGGATAGACGATGCGCAAGAAAGTCTCCATCGTCTGGCTATCCTCCGAGACGTCGACTGATGGTCTAGGCTCCGTGCCCGGCGGCTGGGGAAGGAAAAACATGGTCTCAAAGACGGGGGATGCGAGGGACAAGACGAGTCGGTGGACGGAGAAGTTGACATCGTCTTTGGTGTGGACGATGAGATCCGCGTCGGATCTGTCGAAAGGCGACGGCGCTTGGCGCGTCTGTGTAGACGGAAAGGCCTCTTCTGACATGGTCGCTACAGGAGCAGTGCGTTGTGCTCAGTGCTGAGAGTATTGCCTCTGGTAGATGAACATACGCACAGAGGGTGGATCCTTGAATGAGATGAGACGGAACCGTGGGATTCAACTGCGAATTAGTGCACCTTTTGGTATATAGTCCCCTTTCAAATGTGCGGGACCATAGTATGGCCCAAAGTGCGACGATGATGATGGTCAAGATCAAGACACAGAGCCGTAGAGAGGCGAAGAATCGCCTGCAGCTGCGGTAAGTACTGTAGGGTGTAAACGTGTTCGGACCGTGCTGTTACCCCATGACATGTACACGAGGCAGCAGGGGCCTCCGCGAGAGTCCACGGTGGAGACCCTGGCAAGGCCAACCTGCGAATATCAGTACTCGATCCTGACATTCAGTTCATTGAGCGGTACGCACTGTACTGAATCGGTCACGAAAAGACACGTTGAGACAGTCCGACGCTGCAAACACTCTCGGCAGTTTACGTGCATGTCCCTTATATCAGTACTTACACTGCGGATGTGATACCCTAAAGAATGTCATGACGCCGGTGGGATGTGGCCAAGATGTTGCAAGAGGCAATTTAAACGACCACCCCGAGCCCGGGTATTGCCGGAAGGGCGTCTAACCCTTAGGTCTGAGGCGCGCCTTAGTCTGCCTTAGTGGAAACGTCGATGTTCTGACATTGCAACCACCCCGTGTCTGCCGTAAGTACCGCGCACACTGCCAACGCCTCGCCACTATCATAGCTTCCATCCATGTAGCAATTTGAATGCTGGCGGTGCACTAGGCACTAGGGTACACTCATCCATCTAGCGATCCTGATTCCTCGGGCATGATCGGGTATCCTGTTGGAGGTCTTTCCTTTATTCCGCCCGTGGAGGCCACCGTGACTGGCCAGCCTTGGCCAGCAGCACTGGGACCTAGGCATCTCAGGCCTTAGCTTAGGCTACTACTCATCAAGGTGCAATTTGTTCTCTCCAAGAATCTGTCGACGCACACTCGACGTCTATGTGAGTTGCTGGACCCATTTCCCAAGACTCACTCTTGGTTGCGATGGTCGCACAGGATATCCGGTCAATGCATCACGCGCTGTTCCGCCCATTCAGCTTCGCTGCCAGTAGCTGCTCAAGTCCAGAAGCTTGAGCGGCGTTGTTCCCTCGCGCTCGGGTCTTGTCTTCGGTCGCCTGTGCGCGCGGGATCTTGAAACTCGAGCTTCTACATATGCTGGTCCACTGTGGGCAGCCGTCATGGCTGATGATGCAATTCACCTTCAGATTGGTCCACCTGCTGTAGGCCGATTGGTTAGCCCGCCGAATCAGAGTTCGATCTGCGCGCTGCAATCTTCGCCTGAAGCGATACTCTTCTTTCCCCGGCAACAGGGTCGGGTCAGGAACGGCCGGTGTGGCAAAGGTGTGGGCGCGTCAACGACATTGACCGCCCGGCGCGACGGTTCTGTACGCTGGTTGACTAGTCGTGCTCGATATAAGGAGCGGGATGCCATGGTCGTCGTCGTTGCAACGTTCCTCGGCCCTCGGTGACGCGAGGACCCTCCTCCCAGCCTCAGCATGTCTTCCGACGCAGATGTCGCCGCCGAGATCGCTGATATCATAGATTCATTCGATGGCCTGTATGTCGCATCGTTTAAGCCACTCATCGCCGTCTGACGCTCGCTGGCATCGTCAACCAGATATCGTCAAGGTTACTGCGAACTGGCAGCCTCTGGTGCGTCCGGGATCCGTCCCGAGCTCGTGCATTGCTCGCAAATGTGACCTGACGATTCACCGTGTATAGCTCTCTTCCTATATGACACCGTCATCACGTTCGATCGAGAAGTGGCCTGCTTTTGGACCGCTAAGCGGATGGGAGCGTCAAGGCTCTTGTATTTTGCGAACAAGTGGCTATCGATCGCGGTCTATGTCATGCTGCTGAGCCAGTTTTCGTATTTCTCATCGGATGTGGTGAGCAGTCTCTCAGTCCGTAGCGCGGCAATGGCTGACAAGATGTAAAGAGGTTGGTGCATAGCCTCCCAGACTATAGAGCGCGGTGAAGTCACTAAGCAAATCTGCAGCTGTTCCTTCTTCACAAGGGCTGGATATGCTATCGATATACTGCAAATAATTCCCGGAGCAGGTGAGTCGTATTCAGTGTCGAGAAATCGTCGTACCTGACACTCGCAATGAGCCTTCTCCGCCCTTCGTGCATACGTGTTGAGCAGGAGCTTGGCCCTTGGAATACTCGTCGCCGCTTTGTCCCTAGCACCAGTAGGCGCTAACTTGGTGAGGGGAGCTATGGTCCTTGCTTTACATAGGCTGACGCAGTTGATCCGTCTATGCTGCAGGTTCACTATGGGTATCAGTTCGGTGGATTCTACTTCCCACCGTTCGGATGCCTCGGGTCAGACAACCTACCCTCCTCGTCCAACATAAAGTTCGTACCACCCAGGCTCGTCGCACATATATGACTACTGACTCCTTACACAGACGTGCGTTCTGGGTGGCTAGTGATAATATGCGATTGCACATGCTCATGCTTGTTGCCGCACAGTTGTGTTTATCTCCCGGGTACCGCTCATCGTGGCGGACATGCTGCTCATCTACATCACTTGGACAAAGCTGAGCAGCAAGGACGCGCTGAGGGGCATCGGGCAGTCTAAGAGACTCTCGCTATCGGATATCCTCTTCCGCAGCGGTATGTTCCTCCACAACGATTTGTCCGAGATGGAGATGCTTGCGGCTCACTTCATGCTTCGCACTGCTCACAGGAACCATATACTTCGTGTACGTCCAGCCGCGTAGCCTTGCAGGCTGTCTGACTGATTCTTGAACGCCGGAATTATCTAGTGTGCTGTTCATCCTGAACCTTCTCCACCTCGTTCTCTCGGCGACATCTGTAAGCCATCTCCGGATCCTCCAGCCTCGACGCTCATCTCATTCAACCACCTTGACAGAGGGCAGGGAATGGCTACGAGAGCTACGTCACCGAATTCACCGCCCCGTATGTGTATCCCCGCCCTCGAAACATCATGCTCCCACTCTCGGCTCACCAATGCTACGTATGTCTAGATTCACAGCGATCCTCGTATCGCGCTTCCTCCTCGGACTGCAAGAAGCGAACCAGATGGTCGTCCGGCTCGACCCCGACGACCCGCTGCACTCCTCACGGAACCCATACGACACCACACCGAGCTTCATCTCCTCTCTTGGAGGGTTCGTCAATCCGGAGCTCTCGGCGGCGGCGGCGACGACGACGCGGTCCGACGACGACGAGTTTGAGTTTGAGTTGCAGGCTGGCTCGCGTGCAGAGACCGGGGAGGAGGAGCCTGGGAGTCTCGGGGCTCACGGCTCGCAGACAGCTGCGTCGTCGTCCTCGGCGTAGACTGTCGCTGCTTCGAGAATTGAGCTTGGGCGAATCGTGTGGAACGCTCCAGTCCGTTGGTTTCTCTGTGTAAGTACGTTCGTCCCTCTTGTCGCACGCTCGGTTTTGGACATTGAACATTCGTTCGCAGATTGTAATACTAAAAGGTGCCCCGATCATCCATGTAATTTCCACTATAGACTACAAACGGATCGTCCGCTTTCGAAGGATATAATGTACCCACGATGTTCTGTAAGCGCATCTGCTTGGATTGATCGTACAGACCGGAGCCGCAGCGTCTCTCCCAGGGTCTGCGGAGCTGACTGGGAACACAGCTCTTGCAAGATGTCGGGGGCCTGTCGAGTGCGGAAGACATGCGCTGCGACGAGTGCAGTCGGAGGGCCAGACAACGAAGGGCAATGCGAGACGTCTTATCTCATGTACAAGTAGACAGAAGACGTCAGACGAGCGATGGTGACAGCTCAGGCTTGCAAAGACCGACTCAAATGACCATGAACCAATTGAGAGTAGAGGTGATCACTGATACACTCTAACACTGAAGTGATATCCCTTGTATAGCTGTTCCTACGTAGCAGCATCACCATCATCCTGGAGCAAATGAAAGGCAGCAAAAAATGATGACGCCAGCTATGACCACCGCAGGGGTCGAACCTGCAATCTCCTGATTACACGATCGTAGTCAGACGCGTTGCCATTACGCCAGGCGGCCATGTAAATGGACGTCTATCCCCCCGTCGTGTTCGGCGCCGCCTAATACGCACGAGCAGAATCCAACATCATGGACGTCAAGATGGACGTTGGGCAAGAGGTTCACAACCTTTCATATCGTAAGTACCGCCCTGCCGACTCGGTGGCCAGAAGCATGTATGCATACCAAACCTCCACCTGGAAGACCGGACCGAGCTGGAGGAAGTGATCGGTAGTATTGAGGCTCCACGAAGCAAGGATCGGATTGAGATCGGAGCACTCATGTGAATACTCGAAAACACGAGCGTTGTCGAGACCACGACAGGAGCCAGGGCTTTCTTCGACACGAATGCTACCGGGGCTGTCAGGCGCGAAGCTCCGAACGCTCGGATGGCTCGCGGTTAGGGAGATGCGGGGAAAGTCAGCAGGGCACGGAAGCCGTCTTGAAGGCTCTTGAATGGGCTCCGGAAGGACGAGGCTGCGGTGCGGCGAGGACGGAGGTGTTTCAGAGTTGTGTCGGCAGCGCTCGCTCGGACCTTAGCCTTGGTTGGCATGACTCTATGACCGCTGCACCGCGCTGCAGCGCACTGTGAGCAGCAAGGGCCCACGCTAAGAGGGAGCACTGCGGGAACGGCGGTCAAGTGACCCATGCCGCAGTCGCGTTGCCCGCGAGCATGAGAATACGAAACGGGGCGCGGAGGGACGACTCGCCTGGCTGGGAAGGACGACACCGCACAGCGGGGATTGCTGGTCATGCACTGGCTCCGTGGACACCGCCCTTGATGAGGTGCGACAGCAGTGCGGGGGATCCGAGAGCGTCCGGGGAAGTGACACAGAGCTCGCCACTGCGCTCCTCGCGCGTCGACCTGTTCGTGGGCCGGGAGGCGGGATGGCGAAGGTGGCTCAAGTGGTGTTTCTTGCTCCCTGCGCGGACGTAGCCCGGCTGATGGCTGGACCTCGGAGCATCTGCAGGCCCGCGCGGGCCGTGTGGGGGCTGCTGCTGGACGTGTCTTTCGGTGCAGATTTCTGGGACGTTGTGCAGGATATGGCGAACGGCGAGGAGGAGCTCGAAAAATCGATAGACACGCAGCGGGGCGATCGATGGCGAACACGAAAATTGGCGGGGCGGCGGGCGGAATGAGCTCCCGGCGGGCGCATATGCAAAAAAGGCACGTGGCTCGGACGGGTGCGGACCTGGCATCACCGCCAACGGTCTCTCCACCGTCTCTCGTCTCTCCCCTCACCGTCCGCTCGCCGTCCATGGCGACCCTCTAGTCGCTGTCCCCGCCCTCCTCGTCGTCGCGCACAGTCTGCAGGCCCAGCGCCCCAGGCTCCCCCCAACCCGCCGGTCCAGGTCATCAGACTCTTCCTCTCGGATCCTCGCTGCCGACTCCCACTTCACTTCTCGAACTTTTCTCTCGCCCGGCCTGCTTGCCAATTCGCTCAGGCACCTCGTTTCTGACTCTGAGTCTCTCCTCCCCGACGACTCCCATGAGCATGCCGGTCCCCGCGACCTTGACGAGCTATCTCCCCGTCCTGCTTGTCTCCGTCACCCACAACGCCGTCCCAGACGACTCCTCCTTCTACACCCAGCCCGAGGGCCAGGTCGACTACCTCTCCCACAACTGGCGTGAGGAGGATGTGTGGCGCTCATGGCGAAGCATGACGCGCCAGAAGAACGCCATCGCCAACGGCATGCGTCTCGAGAACGCGAGCTGGCGGACGTGGTGGAAGCAGAGGAACGGGCTCAAGACCATCTCTCCGGAGACCCTCAACTGGTACGTCCTTTATAGCCCTGCATCCTTTCATGTTCCTCGTGTCGCGCGCCTCCAACATGCGTGAAGCGTATGGACGCGATAAGGCTCCTCGCCGCTCTGGCGCGGCGCAGCGCATCCTCTTTGAGTGGCCTGCTCTGACACATTCGCCACTGCAGGCTCAAGGACTCTGACGTGACATGGCTGTATGGCCCCCTCCACATCGGTCACGATTGGACCGATTACTCGCAACACAAAGTTCCGAAGCTTCATCGCAAGACGAGCCACGATGAGCTTCCCTCCTACAAGAGCAACAGCTCCCCCTCTCCCGCGCCGAAGAAGCCTATCCTCAAGCGACGCAGTATCAGTCAGCTCCTCTCCCTCCCTGCGAGCCCGTTCTTCCATCATGACGACAGTGACGACGAAGAAGAGGACTGTCACGGAGACGGCACTCATTCCCCCGCTCGCCCTCCCCTTGTGCACACAAAGAGCGACACCCACATCAGCATGCGCGGCCGACCATTCCGCAAAGATTCGCCCCCTCGAATCATAGCCGAGGACTCTGCGGTATCACATCACGAACCGACACGTCCGGGGCTGCCGACGACGGCGTCCAGCGAAGCCTCCGGCTCGACAGGCAGCGACCAGGACCTGTCTGGTAGCTCGAGTCATGGTCCCGACGGCCCCGCGAAGAAGAAGCACATCTCATTCAACACCTTCGTGGAACAGTGTATCGCGATCGAGAAGCCTAAGCTCAAGCGCTCCCCGACCGGTCCTACGCGTGGCGGCAGGATGTTCGATGCGTATGATGACGGGTTAGTCTTCATGTCTTTCTGGCTGATGGGTGATCTACAGCTGATTGCCTTATCCGTCTCAGGTACGATTCGGAAACCGGGTACGATGGGGAGTACGACGAGCCGGCGTCGGTGTACTACTACAACGACCATGCGGTTGGATCAGACTCGGAAGAAGACGATGACGACGATGTCCTCGAGATGCGAACGGCGTCATCTCGCTCTCGCTCCAACTCGGCGTCGTCAATGCGGAAACCATCGCTGCCAACACCCTTGAGTCCTGAAGCGACTGGGTCCCGTCCCAGACCTCCTATGGTTCGTCGCTCTTCCACGGATCGGGAACGTGTCACCATTGCCCCGATCGCTCCGACATTACTCAAGAGCACGGGCGTCGGCAATGAGCTGGGCACGTTGCCGGAAGGCAGGACTTACGAGTCGCCGCAGGACGTGGATCTCGTTTACGTCCCGACTGCGAGCTACAGCTCTCCCGGCACTCCCAGCATGGGCAGCAACGAGGACGTGTACCACCACCGCGAATCGTACTTCAGCGTCGGAACAGGGGCGTCGTATCCTCGGTCACCACTTCCCCGCTCGCCCGCGCCTGGCTCCTCTCCTCGGATACCGAGTGTTGGCATGCCGTCAGAGCCGGGCGCGTCGTCAATGCGGCGGACGAGCTCGGGGACGTTCTTCCCTACTCAGCATATAATCGACTCGCCGATGCAGATCGACGACCTGCCCATCGAGGACGCGTATGACTACTTCGGTGGTCCCGATCTCGGGGAGGACTTCAGCGACGATCGTCCACACATCGCTCGGAGACACCGCAGGAGGGATGTTCGCGACGACGATCGCGGCGGCGAGATCATGCGGTACGCAGAAGGCGGGGCTGCCAGCGTCACGACCGGGAGGAGTAGTAGCTGGCGCGCCAGTCCCAGTCCGAGCGAGTCGCCCAAGACGCCGGACACGGACATGCCCGTCGTCGTCGTGAACGAGGTCAATGGCGCGGTCGAGGAGCGGCAAGAGCGCTCTCGCGAGAGCAGCCCGTCGCGCTCGTCTGCAGGATACCGGATACCGGAGCAGCAGGCCTCGTCTGCGTACGGCTCGTCATCAATACCCTCTACCCCCGCCGTCCCGGTGCCTCGTGTCAACCCCACACATGCCCACGGCCATGTTGCGGCATCTCCATCACCGAACTCCCTCTCTTCCTCCGCTCCGAGCACGGGTGTATGTGCGGACTCCGAGCTTCTCTCTCCTTCTGATGGCATGCCCACTCGCGGTCGGACGCCTCACTCGCCCAGCGTCAGTGGCAGCACGACGACGGGCTCTTCGTCGTACCGCTCCAGCGATTCGCGCTCTGGTTCGCGAGGGCGCTCGTCCACCCGCACGTCGTCGTTCTCGGACCGTGAGGGCAGCCGGAGTCACAGCAGGGGGAGAGGAGCGAACTCGCCCATCGGCAGCATCTCCCCGACTGGCAGCACAATCGGCATCGTCAACGGCGGCGCGTACGCCAGTGGGCGGTGTCGCGAGCGCGAACGTGGCGACCGAGATGCGCGTGGCGGTAGAGGCTCGCGGAGGAGTGAAGAGGAGCGGGGTCGGGAGCGCACCGGTCGGCGGTTAGGCGACAGCCTCAGCCCGCCGAGCATCGTGAGCTCGCCCTCGCGTCGGAGCGGCAGCGACGACGACGGAGGTCTGTATCAGCCGTACTCCCCGGTGCTGACGGAGTCGATCCTGGAGAAGTCTGGTCGGATACCGTCCCCGCCTTCCTCGGTGTCCGGGTCTTCGACCGAGACGGCGAGCGTGTCGACCGTTGGGCCGAGTGTCGCACAGCAGCAGGCGCAGCAAGGACAGCAGGAACATGCGGAGCGGTCAAGATCAGCCGTGCACGCGCCAGCAGCAAAGACCCCCATGCCGCCGTTCCCTATCCCGTCGCCAATTCCGGAGGAGATCGAGGAAGAGGAGGAGCAGCGGTCGAGGCACCCCACTCCCGCGAATTCGCCCGTGGCCGCGTTCCGGATGCCTGTTCCCCCGGCGCAGAAGGCTGAGCCTATCTCGTCGCCCATCTCGGCTTCGCACGAACCGCCAGCGTCGGCATCGCGGACGTCTTCGAATGGCTCCGTTGAGGCTTCGACCGCGGATTCTGGCGTCGCGTCCCCGTCCCCGGAGTCGCCCACGAGGACGCCAGGCTCGAGGCATCCGACGCGCGCCCAGAGGGTGTCTTTTGATGGGATGCAGGAGCAGGCGGGCACGTTGGTCAATCGTGCCGCCGAGATCGTGCAGTCTGCACGGGGGTTTTTGGGTTCGATATGGAACCCAAACCCCCCAGCTGCTTCCTCGCCGTGAGCGTTCCTCACTCACCATCCATCGCCGACGACGAGCTTCTACATCCCCGAACGCCCCTCATCCACCCATGATCCGCGTCATTCATCCGTCATTTATTCACATATGCGTATGGCCGCTGTTTATCATCTCGCGTTCCACATCCACATCCAAAGCTTTCTTGGTGCAACATCTGCTTTTTGTTCACATTATATGCTTACTACCCGTGTTTCTTGCACATAATCGCCCCGCGAGGCGCGCTGTTCATCTGTCACATTGTCCATACACTCCGCATCTTCTTACTTTTATCTCTTATTCCCCGCGGCACGCTTTGCGCTCCCTGCAGGAGCGCTTACATATATACTGTATTCCCCGCACCCTGCACAGTGGCAGATTCGCATCGTGTTGTGTTTTTTGGACTTTCGTCACTTACTGCTCCTCCCCTCCCCTCTCCTCTACCCTCCGCACCCCACTCTCGGCGCCCGCCATCCTCCCACCATCCCTACCCGCCATCGCCATCGCCCCCATCCGCATTCGCTTCTCGTGCGTTCCTGTTTGGTCATCCGGTCCTGTGTCGTTGGCTTTCTTCTGGTGTCGCTCGTGGTTTTGTGTCCCGGCCCATGATTCTCCCTCGTCACCATCACCATCACGCACCGTACCCGTACCCGTACCCGTACCCGTACCCCCGTACCCGTATCGTATAGCCGCACCGAATACGCGCAGTAGTAGTAGTAGTGGTCGTGACGTCGTCCTTCTCTCGCTCTCCGTGCATGCGTCCGTGTATCCCATAGGCTCTATAGGCTCTTCGCGCTAGCTACCCCTCATTATCCCGTTCGTGACTCTTGACTCTCTCCCGTGGTTTCGGTTGTTTGTATAGATGTACTTCTGGTGTATATACTCTACTGATTGGCGACCTCCTATCTACTGGTTCTTCATCGCTTCACTTGTTTGCGTGGCTGCAAGAGGCCTTGTCCGGCTACCGCTCGTGGCATGTCCTCGGGGCGAGGTTGTCGAAACTTGATCACCTGCTTTGAATTCAGCTGGTTGCGTTGAAAGGTGCGCTGGTTCATGGAATTGGGCCGCGAATCATGACTGACTATGGTGTATCTAGGACGGCCTGCCGCTCCGTTTGTGAGGGAACACTGACCTCATAGCAATGGCGTCGAGTTCCACGTCCATCGCATCCTCCTCCTCCTCCTATGTAGGGCCGCCCTGCCATGTCATTGATATACTACTGGTCCCCAGGCCCCGGTCCCCAAGCACCTCGGGCACCAAGCCAGCAGTGGACGGCTCCGCGGCCAGCGAGACGCTCGACACCTTTCTGCGCATCTGCTACCCAGTACCGAACCTTCGCATAGAGTCCCTGCCGGACATCCGCGAGGTCCTCGTAGCGGTCGTGAAGCAAGTACGCTGGTCCACGCGGCGCGGCCATGAGAAAGGCGCTCTTTCATTGCGGTTCTTCAGCGCAGTGTCGTTGCTCGCTTACTCTTTCGCGCCCTCGTTTCGTCTGGAAGACGTGACCTGGGTGGCAGTTGAGGAACGTCCGTTCATGCGGCGGCGCCCGACTTCGACGGCACGGTCGTACAGTATTCGGCCTGGAAAAGTACAGTCAATATCAACGAAGCCAGCGGACCATCTTGGGACCATCCTGCAGCGACTCAAGCACGAGCGAGCCTCTGCTCGCACATCCTCCAGGACACGCCGGCCTGCGTCGAGCACCTCGCGCCGCCTCGGTGATAGCCAAGACCGTCCTCCTCGAAGTGAGCGCCGACTACAGCTTTGCCATCCTATCATTGCACCCTTCCCTTCCCTACGGCAGCACTGGAGCACAGAACCCACAATGCGGGGCGGATGATGCGAGCTAAGCCGCTGGCCCCGAGATTCCGACAGGAGGCCATGTTTCTATCGGCCGCCTGGCGTAATGGCAACGCGTCTGACTACGATATGGAACGCGCGAATTTCCAGTAATCAGGAGATTGCAGGTTCGACCCCTGCGGTGGTCATGTATGTTTTTGCCCCATTTGGCCCCGATTTCCGCTCGTGTCTTGCTCGCGTCATTCATGCTGCTATTGAGCTCTACTGTGTACTGTGCATTTCTTCGCTCATGCCCTGGACGTGTTGTACGCTCTTGCAGAATGATGGGATGCCTCGCGTTGGCGGCTTTGTTTTCGATTACCGCAGCACACGGCCACACACCATCAACACACCATGCACGAGGACCGTGCCCATCACTGATTGCATCCTATCCCACTCACCTGTTGCTCTGAACGTACCAGCATCGATACTACTTCCTCTGCGTTCTGCTCAGTGCTAAGTAAGCCCCTCTGGCTCTGGTGCAAGCTGAAGTGGCTGAAATCGGCTAGGATATCCCCACATTCCTGTGCGCACGACCGTCACCCAACCGTCACCCGTGCAATTGTGGTGACCGAATAATCCGCCACGGTACGTGAATCTTGGGACATCTCTCTGGTGTTTCATAGCTCCAAGTGTTGATGGCCTGAGAACGGTGACTGATCTGGTTCAACTTCATTTGCGCAGTTCGTCAGTGGAACTAGTGCTGAACAGATGTCGGAAGAATATGCAGGCAAGATGGCTGCAGCTCCGTTCGATAGGAGCGACGCCGACTTCATAATGCGCACTAGCGACGGCGTCGAGTTTCGCGTGCACCGCCTGATTCTCTCCATGGCCTCTTCCGTGTTCGAGGGCATGTTCTCGATTCCCAAACCGTCCGCACTTCTATCCAATCCCAACATTCCAGACATATCGATCCCCGAGGACAGTGAAACGATCGACCTGTACCTTCGTATCTGCTACCCTCTCATCGATCCCGAGGTACCGACTCTGCTCCTGCTCCGGAAGGTCGTCACGACTGGGTTCAAGTACGACGCTCCCATGGTCGTACATGCAATGAAGAGGGAGTTACGACAGCCACGCTTCATGGACAAAGATCCTCTACATGTCTTCGTCATAGCTTGCCTCTGGGAATGGGAGGAGGAGGCAAAGGTCGCTGCCGAGAATGTCGCTCTGGCAGGTACTATGGTCGGGCTCTTCCCCGAACTTCTCGACGAGATCAGTGCTGGTGCCTACTATCGTCTGCAGAAGCTCGGCCGCACTCGAAGGCGTTACTAGTGACTTGCAAGTCCCGGCCTCAGGCCGTCAAGCCGTGAGGCCGAGCCCTCGTGCAGGCCGGGACGAGCCGGGCTTTGGATAGGGCTTTGGACGGCCTGACGGCTCGGCCCAAGGATATGTGAAGCCCGAGCCGAGCCGTCAGGCCGGGGCTTAAACGCGCTGCTCATCCATGCCATGCAGGTCTTACTTTGGCTGTCAAGGTGCGTCAGAAGCGATGAAATACCCAGCATTCACGGACTAACCACTTATATCTTCCAGTTACGCTGCTCCTCGCGGCTCTCAACGGGTCACAGGACTTGCCCTTTCACTCAGACTCATATGTCTGATCGCTCATATCATCCTAGGGCTCCTGCGCACGGTGAGTAACATGAGTTTCACCTCAGAATACCTGTATAACCATCTGTAGAACCCTCCGAAGCTCCCCAGTTCACAGTTTTCGAGGTGAGTTCTCACTCAACAGAAGCCGCGGCTCAGGCCGGGCCAAGCCCCGGGCTTGGCCTGAGCCGTCCTGGGGGCCCGGCTTGAGGTTCGACCAAGCCCCGGCCGTCTGAAGCCGGGCCAAAGCCCCGGGCTTCAGGCCGAGCCGGGACTTGCAAGTCACTAGGCGTTACAAGAATAAGGCCTCCGAGCCCCGTCATTCGGTCAACTTCAATGGGATTCTCCCTCTATGCCGAAGATCGCCATTGCGAAAACCACCTGTCCGGAACGCGACACCCTTCACCCCGCAGTACCCGTTCACGTCGATCGACGGCTGCAGATGTCATCCTCCGCACGACCGACTCTGTCGACTTCTTCGTGCACCGAACCATCATTACCTTCGCATCTCCGACATTCTTCGACACTCTGGTGCAGGAGAGAACCATGTCCGAAGAACGGAATCAGGCCATTGAGCATCGGGCTGTTCACCTGGTGTCGGAGGACAGTGGCGTCCTCGATGTCCTCCTCCGGATGTGCTACCCGGCGGAGCATCCACACATCGCATCAGCTGAAGTCTACCTGGATGTGGCGTTTGCCGCTCACAGATATCAGTTCCGCAAAGTCGAGCAGACCCTGCTCAAGTCGTGGTCCGAGTACTCGAAGGGAGCGCCGCTTCGCTTCTACTTCGCAGCAGTGCAGTGTGGATGGCAAGCGGAGGCCAAAGCGTGTGCGCTACAGCTGGTGACCACTCTCTCCCCTGGTGACATGGATAATGCCTACGTACCGGAGATGGAAGCCGCGAGCAGCGTCCCTTACCGTCATCTCATCTCGTACGCACAAGCGTGCCGCAAGGCTGCAACGGCAGACTTCCAGCTGAGCGATCTACCCGGACGGCGGTGTCCGGTCCCCAGCAACTGTCACCTTCGGTACCCCACCACGGTGTCCACGAGTACCCCACCCTTCTGGCTTTCCCATCACCTGAACGCGGTCAAAATTGACTTGGCTACGAAGTCCTCTACAAACATCCTCACCTCGCACATCATATTGGCCACGATCCTGTTGACTACGATGTTCGATGGAACCTCCTGCAGTGAGACCATGATGAGTCCGATCGAGTCACCTGCTTGCTCTGCGCTTGCCCAGGCTCCCACGACAGTGGCTTCTCCGTCGCCGCCGCGGTGCACCAGAGATAGCAAGGTTGAATGGATCATCGACTTCCTCCAGAAGTATGCAGCGGCGGTTGACAAGGCGGTTTCAGAGGTGAGAGTGCTACTTCGTGTCTCACTGAACATACTTACCAAGCTCTACTACCAGGTCGAGCTCGAGATGATGGTGTGATAGCTTTGCACTAGTGCTCGAGTCTATGATACTTCTCGATACTGAGCGAATCGTCTGATAAGTATACAATGTGTCGCCGTCATTCTTTTATGTACACCAACTTGACAGTGTGTTGTAGACTGTCTCCCGAGCGCCACCCTGATCATGTAAGCGTAGCTGGAACAATTCGATGTGGCCGCCTGGCGTAATGGCAACGCGTCTGACTACGATGTGTTCCTTGTAATCAGGAGATTGCAGGTTCGACCCCTGCGGTGGTCATCGTCATGACCGTTTGACCTTTTGACCTTTTGCTCCCCAGCGGACAATTGACTATTTTCCAGCGGAGCACGGTGTCCATCCTTGAGTGAACAACAGCGGTACAGCACCAGGAGAAGGTCAATTTGCGGGCAATATACGGAGCTGGAGAGACGGTACGCATACATTGCAAGACTTGTATCGGATAACAGAAGTGTTATCAACAAATGAGAGTCCAGGAGCACCACACCGACGTCCACATGTCGCAGGCAGACCACAGCGGATAGTACTGCTTTGCCTCCGAACACACAACAGTTGGCATTGGAACCAGCTGCCCAAGGATCATGGGGCCAGCCTCGTGCGTGTCGGCGTGCGTCGGGGAGCTTGGCGCGGTGACGAACACCGTGGCAGCAGACGCAGGGTCTGTCGTATGAGAGGGTGTCTGCGGACGCGACGTCAACGGCGTCTTATATTCGGAGGGAACCGCGGAAGCAGGGGTTGGGGGGATGCTCGAGTCGAGACTGGAGCGACTCTTTATGTCCGCGACTTCACTCTCATCGTCGCCGAGACTGAGGAAGGAGAAATCCATGAAGTCGACAGGGTTCCTTAGGATAACGCCGTCGGCAGCCGGCTTGCAGACCTCTGAACTGACGGCCATCTACCGCACTTCGTCAGCCGAATCCTGCCTTAGACCAGATGACTTGTGCGCACCGTGTCACGATCTATATCTTCGTTCTTCGAGGGGACAGGGTCGTCTTTGTTGGAAGACTCCTGCTCGTCAGCAAGTATGCAAGACCGCTTCGAGCACCCTTCGGACTGAAGGTCAGCACAGACGTCATCCCGAGAGCGGTGACTGTCTTCAGCCTCGAGCCAGTGAGACTGTAGATACTGTAGATCAGCACCACCAGATGGCAGGAACTCCGGTGCAATGACGCACCGACTTCGTGGCCGGATAGTTCGACAACCGGCCGCCCGTAACCACCAGAGCCAAGTCGACGGTGTTGATGCTCTCCAGCGACGACGAGGAAGCGGTAGTCAAATAAGAGGTGCTGGACGATGGAGACGGCATGATGCGAATATATATGAATGGTGGTTCCATGGGGAGGCCAGTGTATCGGTCGGTCCTCGTTGCCCACAGGTGAGTATTGCGCCGCACGCCCGGAGTTCCGCGGTCGATAGGGCTTGGAGAATCTGCAGGGCATTGGGCTGAACCAACCAGTTGGACAGCTGCGAGGGACGAGATAGTTGGAAGCGTGAATAAAGAGGAAGTGGCTGCCATCGTGATGCAAGGAGGCGTTGACGGGGTCAGGTTGACTACAAACGTGCTGAAGCGGGGTTTGACTGAGCAGGAGAGATGATGAATAGCAGACGATGGGGCCTGCGGGAGTGGTGGTTGCGGTCGTGGTGAGAGGAGAGGAGCTGTGGCCGCGCGGGTTTTAAGGATGCGTCGGGTGGCGAGACGCTTGGGTCGACCAAGGTCACATGCTCGAACAGCGACAAAGTCGCTTTGAGTGGCGTGGACGTCCTGCACGTCACATTGAGTTGTTTGCATAGTCTTGACTCTTTGGCTCTTTGGCCTCACGCGATACAATGGATGTATACCTGGAGTGTAGAGCGCGGTGAGTCAGACGGGGACGTAACGCATAATCATACCATGCTCGGCCGCAAGCTAACACTGTCGATGACACGCCCTACAAGGAGACGCATTTTATCACTCAGATGAAAACCGCGAGCATATAGAGGAAGGAAAGCACGAGTGTTCATAGGTCATAGGCGTCTTGCATGAAAGAGAGCTAATTTATCGATCTGGCTTTTCCCTGATCTACCTTCATCTCCGTTCACCAACTACGTTCGGAGTCAGCATCGCAGTCCCAGATGGATACTCTCGCACTGACCTGTATGACTCGCCATGGAAGTATATCTCCGAGCACTGTGACTTGCCGCGGACGATGTCGAACTCGCACTCGGACACCGCGGTCCCGACGTCGAGGTTGAACGAGCTAGGGCCACATGCTACACGGTGCAAGGACCTGCGTCAGCCTTTGTCAGACATGATCCATATACCGACGTACTGGCAATAGCCACGGTGCCTGGGTCAGCGCAGAACTCCCTGACGATGCAGGGAAGGTCGGGACGGCCGCTGTGCTTCGCGATAATGTCGTCGGTCCCGGTGCTCGTCTCGCTCTTCGTCTCAGTCGAAGCTCCGTCGTCGATAAGGGCAGCCAGATCCGTTACATAGTACGTCACAGAGACGGAGACTCCCTCGGGGGCTCCTTTGACGGCCTCGGATAGGACACTGTTGAACCACGACAGCGCGTCTGCGAAGCATGGTACAGATCAGAGCGTGCACAACAACCAAAAGGCTATACTACATACCGCTAGTCCGAACGGCCCAGACAAGGTACACCCTGCGACATGTCGACTCCCCGGACTTGCTGCGGCGAATGATGTCGAGTAGGAGAGGGACCACGAACGTAACGCCTGTCACAGACGATGACGATGAGACCGAAACTAAGGGAGGCAAAAGTTCAAGGTATACTTACCAGACCCGCCACCAAGAAGAAGTACGCGATCATACACCTGGAAATTAGCCTCGACACCGCCATAAGGCCCGTCCAGCAGTACGCGCGACGTCTTCAGCGATCCCTGCTTGGCTACAGCTCGAAGTCGCGTAGTGATCCCGCCGTGCACGCGCGCATACATCTCAATCACGCCAGAACCGTTGTCCTTCGGGTCAGACCCAGCCAGCGACGCAACCGTGAACGGGTGCGACGACGCAGCGTGAATACCAAGGTCAAGGAACCGCACGAAGAAGTGCTGGCCAGGGCGCCACTTGAGCTTCGTCGGAATCGTGACTTTGACCATGTTGTCAGGGAGTGCTTCGAACGATGCGTCCGAGTTGAGACCGTTGACGAGCGTGCGGCCGTATCTGGCGAACCAGGAGAAGCCGTACAACGCTGCACTGGCCCAGAAGTAGTCCCTATGCACCACTCGTGAGATGGCGCCCGATTTGTGACAAATGAGTGCTTACCAGGAAGTCAGGGTGAAGTTGCAGTGGATGAAGAGGGCGGAGACGAAGATGGCGCTGGCACTGCAGGATAGGTGAGACAAGACATGGAGTCACGATTGCAAGATCGCGTACATGAAGTGCAACCTGGACAATCCCGTTAGCGCAGCACAGTAGAGGAAATGATGGAGCACGTACTTCTTGAACGTCTCATAATAGCGATTCCTATGAGGGTGAAGACGTCAGTGACGGCCGGAATTAGATTGAAGGAGTCGTGGTATGTACCTGATTGGGCCCCAGGACATGAACACGAGCCATGTCTGAACCGCGGAAGCCAATAAATCAGCATGGACTCTCCTGTATTTGCAACACGGACGCACCTGAGGGACTAGGGCAGCTACCCCGGTCCAGTACCACGAGGTAGTACTCCAGTTGGTCGCCATCTCACCATCGCGGATGCATTGCACAATGAACGGGAAGGCGTGGATCAAAGATGTGATGTCTACGTATACATTGAATAACAGTCGGTGTATCGTCAGGCAAAGCACTCACACATGATCCAAGCCGTCCATCTGTGGTACACCTGCAGCTTCTCATGCGAGACCCCAGTGACCATGCCGATGAGATTGACCTTCGTCGCGAGGACGCTACATCCCAATGCATGAGTGAGCTTGATCGCATATGGGGAGGGCTCAGCACGTACAGCAAGAAAGGCAGGATCGCAATAGAGATCCATCCAGATCTTGTCGCGATAGGCGGACTGTGTCCCATCGCCATGTTTGGCCATAAGTACGGACGAACTGCGAATGTCAATGCTGCGCAGCGAATAAGAGGGACATTGGAGGGAAACGTGAAGATGAGGAGCGTACATGCGAAGAACGCCACGAGAGCTGCAACGATCGTGACAGCGCTGAGCGGAGGCGAGTAATAATTGACGGCGGAGACGTAGATCTGCCTAGATCCGAGGGTCCTCCAAGCAGCGACGACTTTGCGGTAGAGCGAAACCTTGCGCAAGACACCGGCAGCTCTATATCAGGATGTCAGTCCATGAGGACGGCACATCAGCAGCCTATCTTACCGCGTACGCTGGCCGAGCTGGAACAGCAGATTGACGAGGGCGAACAAGACGATTCCGGCGCAGAAGAAGTATACCGTAGTCCGCGCATAGTCCCAGTCGGCGGTATACCACTTGGCACACGCCGAATATCAGCAAAGTAAAATTTACGGGACGTGCGCGAAGCAGAACGTACGTTGTGCCAGCGAGTCCTGATGAGAGCGAATTCTTCCGGGGTCATAGCGGTGGAGTTGTACCCAGACGGGATCCTCGGGGAATGCCAGAGCACCGGATGGTCGAGCCAAATGAGCGTCATGTTGTTCAGAAGAGTACTGGGTGCCAGAAAGACAAAGCAGGCGATGCAAAACGACTCCCGGAAACGACCAAAGACGACCGTCGCTGGTCTCGTCGCTGCGTGACGAGTTATGTGACGCGCGGTGACGCGCCAAGTGTCACGAGGCAGCTTGGCTGGGCAGGTCCCCCGTCGCCGACAAAGATGCAAGGCCAGATAATCAAGTTGACAAGGAATGTATGCGGCAGATATCCGAGCAGAGAGCGTCGAAGGTCCAAACGTCTTGCAATCCGGGAGTGCACATGTACAACGCAGACATGGCGAGTTGCGAGCGAGGCTCCTTGTGCCCGTGCGAGTATGCACCCACATACTCTTCCTGTAAGACAACAGAGATGTGAGCAACTGCTGGAGGAACGGCCAAGCTGCAGTCGAATGAACGTGACACTAAAGGCGCCCTCATTCCCAATCCGCCCAATGCCCTGAAGGGCGAATCAGATAGACTGGACGCACTTGTGCACGGAGAAGTATGTAGGTCTGCAGTCCATGCAGGGAGATACCGTGCGAACACAAACTTGAACAAGAGTCACCAAGTTCAGGGAAGGAAGAAGATGCGCATCGCTGGCGAGATAGCTGCGGAGCACTTCTGGGGAGAGAGGTAGGCCCGCCGACTTACTCGTGGGCGGAGGCACAAAGGTATAGGCAGGAAGCAGGCCGAATAGAAGGATGACCTACAGAGAGGCCGTATGCGCTGATCTCGCAAGGAGGAAGAGGGGGGAGGCTTTGATCGAGGAAATCGTTACGTACCTCAGCAGAGTAGTCTTCAAGCCCATGTGCAGCAGCTCCAAGTAGAAGCTAGCGAGGGGACGACACACCGGGAAGCATGGGTGAAAGCGCTCGCTCGGGCTATTCAGCTGACGACGCAATCACTGGCATGTCTGTCGGACTGCCCATGAGAAGAGAATTGATGTGGAAGTCTGAAAGTAGGACATGCACGTTAACGTCAGATGCGACTAGACATACATGAAGATCGAGGGGGAGGGCGTACCGCGATAATATTAGCATGTCGACGAAGCACCTCCTGGCGAAAATGGCTCATAAACACCACGCATACACGCGGCGTGTCCGCGAAATGGGGGAACACCAGGCACGCTCGAAGGATACGGAGCGCGAAAGGGTCACAGCCTGTAGAATGGGATTATACGGGACCAGGGGAACGCATTTGCGTCAAGGAGGAGTGCGAGGCGGAGGAGGAGGGAGGAGGAGCATGAGGCATTTCTGCCGCGACAGTCTAGACGCCCCGGCAATACCCGGCTCGCGACGCCGGCACCCGCGTCCTTGCAAACCACTAGCACAGCGCCGCACCCTCCAAAAGAGCCCTGAGCTGCACGAGTACCGCTGCCGGAGACGTGTTGAGACGTAAAAGCTTCTGGACCATGCTCCAGTCGACATTTATGAAGGCAACCGTGTCTGAAGATCATGGGCAGAAGTTGCGGCGCGCGAAACGCCGCTATAGATACATGACGAGTTAACTATTCCTGCATGCATGAGACTGACGGACCGAAGCCGAATAGACTGTCAGAATTCAAGTTACCCATACGCTCGACACCGCGAAGAACTACGCGGAAGACGACGGCAGCGCCGCGGTCTGAGAGGCCTGTACTACCTCGCCCTCCTCCTTCCCAGCCTCCGAGTGCGAGCTGGCAACGTGCAGCTCACAGTCGTCCGAGTCATCGGACCGCCCCGAAAGGTCCGGATTGATGAATCCCCCGAGGGACGAGATGAAGCTGGGTGTGTCGTCGTACAGCGGGGAATGCAGCGGCGGGTCGTCGGGGTCGAGCCTGACGACCGTGCGGTTCGCGTCTTGCAGGTCGAGGAGGAAGCGCGAGATGAGGATCGCCGTGATGCTGTGCGCGGACAATGTGCGAAGTGCGTGAGCAGCAGGCCGCCGCATGCCATGAGTTAATATGGGCGAGATGCGTACGGCGCGGTGAATGCGGTGACGTAGCTCCCTGCGCCGACGTTGACGGTCACCTGTTGGGCGAGAGAGATGTTTGAGTGGGTGCGGGTTCGCGAGTGGAGGAGAGGCAGAGACGGGGCGGCGTACTTCTGACACCGACAGAGCGAGATGGAGGGCGTTCAGGAAGAACAGGATACTGGTTTACAAGTCCGCGGGTCCGTCACGGTCAGGATACGGATATCCGGTCGGCTTGACTGCGGGACGTACACGAAATACAGGGTTCCTGAGCGCGAAGTCAGACATCAGCGGATCCCAAAGAAACGGTACAGAGATCAGGCACGTACCACTACGAAAGAGGATATCCGACAGCGAGAGTCTCTTCGACTCACTGAGGGCAACCCAACTCCGTAGCTTTGTCCAGGTGATATAGATGAGCAGCGTGTCGGAAACAATAAGTGGCACTCGAGAGATGATCACAACTGTGAGGGTTCCAAGAGTGAATGCGCTATCACATATAATCACCAGCAAACGTACGCCTGGCAGGAAGTCAGCGGCGTTCATGTGAGATGGGATGGAAGGAGCCGAACTTAAGGTTGAGTGCGGGAGTTGTGTTGTCTGTCAACAGGCACCCGAATGGTGGGAACACTTCTCCAACGGGCTGGAAGCCGTACAGAACCTGCACCATAGACCGCATGCATCTGTCCGCACGCTCACGAGGAATTTTGATGGTTGCTCGACTCACTAGATTAGCACCCACTGGCGCAAGGGACAAACCAAGGACGAGCAGTCCGAGGGGCTTGCTCCGGCTTAATACGAACGCACGGAGGGCGGAGAAGACTCGTCGCAAGGGTCCACTGTCAGCTACTCGTGTGACCTGCGGAGTGGAAGAGGCGGCGACTCACTCGCTCCGGGCACAAACTGCAGTGCTAGAACCGCATTCTGTGCCATTCCGAACACGGAACAACTATGCACGTCAATAGTCATTTCTCAGACCTCCAAAGCGTGACAGGAAATGGACGAACATCTGCGAGTTTCGGTCAGCCCGCAGGTACGCCATGGCACAAACCGATAGTGCGCACCTGATCCGAAGGGAGAGTCGCGAACCCGACCATCGCCATGACATAGAGTGTCATAGAGATCAACCTGTTCGCGAAGAACAAGAACGACGCCCCACTCCGCTTGGCGGTCCAGAAGCACGCCGCCTCTCGGTCAGACGTGAGGATAGAGTCGTAAAAGAAGAGGACTGCGGTGAGACCGAGCATCAGTCCGGCGAGGAGGAGCTTGTAAGTTGTAGCGCGTTGCGCGAGGGACGCACCCGCGACTGCCACGGCGATATCGTTGATCGTATAGCTGTCCTGCAGTGTCAGCGAATGCTATCGGCGGCTGCAGTATCAGGCGACGCGACCTACAGGCTTTCGTAGAGGCCCACTGTCTCAGCAGCAGCATCTGCTCCGGAGGACATGGCGAAGACGTTGGGCGAGGCTCAGTGATATCGCAACGTCATTGGTACACTCGGGTCTTATCTATGGAGAACGTCTATACGGTCAGCGAACACTGAGGATGCTGACAGTCAGATGGTACGCACGCTGTCACCAGCCATGTATGTCTCGAACCCGTCGTCGGGAATAGAAGAGTGGTGCGAGAGCAGGCACGCCGCATACGAATCCTCCAGTTTCCCGGACACAATCCCGCTTTAGGACTCTGTGGGGCTCCCTGCAACCGTTCGGCCAATCTGAAAGTGTCATCAAACCTTCCGACAGACGGCTGCAGACCAGCGAACCAACCCGTAAGCTCAAAGTTCGCATCTATGGCAGATGCACAGCCTACGGAAGCGAAAATCGTGAGCACACGCTGATGAGGCGGATCCTTCGGCGAATGCACCTCGAACTTCTTGAAGCTAATATCAGCGAAGCCATTTAGACAGAACAGCGCGTGCGACATTCACCTTTTCATCCCGCACAGGCTGACCTTCTGAGGAAGTGCTTGCGGATGAGCAACGCAACTGACCGTTGATATCACGTCAAGCGACCCAAGCTGAACGATCTGAGGCTGCCGAGGATTGCTATGGCCCGGGGGGCGATTGATAAGGATACTTGTTCCCGCCATCTCAAGAAGTCGCTGCGCTCGATGTCGACTCAGTACTCGATGCTAGCCATAGTCCTTATGGAAGTAAAGACGATAAATCCGATCCCTTGAGGAACTCCGCGGCGCACAGATGTGAAAAGGGTAAGCCATTCCGGGCCTCTCGTTGGATCATGATCTTGGAGGTAACTCACTCCGATGCATGAGACTGATAATGCAAATTCTACATTCACTGCTGCAACGATGAGGTATGTTCTATGTCGTACATCCGGGACCCCCACGTCAACGAATCAAACACAGACGACCCTTCATGTGTTCTTGTTGAACTCCTGCTGGACCTCGCCCTTGTCGTGACGAAGGTTGCCTGGGAGAACGAGCGCATGTCAGCAACGCATGTCGAAGTCCAAACGAAGGTCGAGTCGAACTCACCTTCAGCCTCCTGCTGACGGTCGCCAGTGACGGCACCCAGTACGGCATCCTTCTTACCGCCGAGGCGGTCGATGGTGCCCTCAGCGTAGCCCTTCGCCTGAGCGGCCTTGTACTCGGCCTCGCCCTGGGCGTGCTCCTCCTTGCCGGACTGCTGCCATGACGTGGCGCCGGTGACGTTGCCAATGGTCTCGACGACATTGCCCTTCACAGAGTGAAGCTGGCCGGAAGTCTTGCTGCTCGACGCGCGTATAGTCAGTATAATGTCTGCGCGGAACGCAAGAAGGAAGAGCGTACTTGGGCTCGCCGCTGGACATGTTGATGGAAGTGATTGGGGAGATGTGAGTCGTGTGAGAGTGAGTGTTTGGGCTGGGGTGAGAGTGAAGTGAGGACCGACGACGAAGAGCAGAGGCCTTATATAGCGCGAGCGACGGGCTTCTACGCGCACCGGGGAGAGCGTGTGTCCGAGCGCGTCATCGTCGGGCACGGAGCTTGCAACGCGCACAAGTGCCACGTCGTCGTGCTACTTATCGCATCCAGAACGGTCCGTGCCACGGCCCAGGATGTTGCCCTGGAGTGACGTGGGGTGACGAAGCCTGAAGGCAGTGTCGATGACGCCAACGCCCTTAGATCCCTTACCCGATTTGGCGCGTGACGTCATCGGGCTGTTGATTGCTCGTCCGTCGGCCTCCGTAGGCCTCCGTGTGTTTGGTATAAATTCCACCGCCGACCAGCATCGACTCACCACATCATCCTAACACATCCCCACTTCAACGACTATGTCTAACTCCGCGAACTCCAACGAGCCCAGGTGAGTAGCCATCGCGAGACACACGCCCTCGAGCCAGGCTGACATCCACCGCAGCAAGACCACTGGGCAGTACCACTCCCTCAAAGGCACCGTCGTCGAGACGATCGGTGACCTGACCGGCGCCACCTCCTGGTCGCAATCCGGCAAGGAGGAGCACACCGCGGGCGAGGCCGAATACAACGCCGCCCAGGCCAAGCAGTACGTTGAGGGCGCGGCCGACCGCGTAAGCGGCAAGGTCGACGCTATCGTCGGCGCCGTCACGGGCGATCGCCAGCAGGAGATTTCTGGTATGTCCTCCTGCGACCATCCGACGTGTCGACGTCGTGCTGACGCGATCGCTCGCAGGCAACATCCGTCATGACAAGGGACAGGCTCAGCAGGAGGTCAACAAGCCCAGCGTATGAGACGCGTCGTCACTGCAGTTGAAGAAGTTGTGCTTGATGTATGACTAGTTGTATCGCGATACCCAAATGATATAGGCTACTTAATGAGCTTATTATAAGAACATGGGGGATGCATAGATGGACATACCAAAGAACCGGCCACTGAGCAGTGTGCACCCGCAGAGGATCGTCCCACAGCCTCGGCGTACTCGTACTCCACCTACAGAGCTGAGGCTTTGCGGACGAGGAAGGTCGCGGTTGGGTGGGCTCGAACGATGAGTCCAGGTAGGACTCGCTATGGACGGGCGGTTCAGCAAAGCGTCCTCGAGCGTTCCTCCCCGCCCCAGAGAACGTACTCCACGCATGCAACGCATCATATCCTCCGTCCGTACTTGCAGCCTTGTCGCCTCAGTGCTCGCAAAGTAGCCGCGGCGCACAAAACCGCTTTGGCCACCGCGTTGGCAGCGCCCGCATTAACCGTGACGACACGAGCCGGACAGCTCGAGCGACCAGTGGCGGGGACTTGGAAGGCCAAGGCTCCACCCTGGCTACGCGCATGTAGGAACGGGGGCGCGTCGAGGGGTGAGGGTGAGGTGCATCGGGTCGGGCTCGCGCGAGAGAAGTTTTTCTGCGAGAGCAGTACATAGATAAACGGCCCCGTCGGAACGCGAAGTGTGCGCGCTCGCGATGAGAGCGAAGGTCTTGCTATGCTGCCCGGGGGGGTGTATGATGGGCTGAAGGCGGAGATCAGTCCAGCTCGAGCGAGCAGACCCAGTGGGCGATACACACGACTCGTAGTAATGGAGTTTTTTTGCGCTTGGGACTCGCTACACGGATGTGGATGATGTTAACTCACTGAAGCACAGGAGGACGCCAACGCGCGCGTCGTCCTGCGTCGTCGCGACCCATCGGACAGACTCCTCCCAGATAACTTACGCCTTCATCCGCCGCTCTTGCACGTTGAACATGTCGACCGGCAGCGATAGCAGTATGCTCGTTTGAGCTGTCTCCTCTTGAGCTATCACGGGGACGCCGCGTTGTGTGCGAGAGGCCTTGAGGGTGGGGCAGCCACATTGAGGCCACAGTAATTGGTCGTGTCGGTATCACAGAGAGAGCTTCCTGCGGAATGAACAGCAATGCGGAGAGTGGTGGACATGAGAAAGAGCCTACATGGGAGTAAGTAGGAGTAAGTAGGAGCAGGACTGAGTAGAGGGGCGTCGAACGCCGATCCACGTGGGAGCGCTCATATGTTCGACTCTGCCTCGACGATGTCGATGATGGTCGACGTCCTGGACGACCTCAATCTCATTTCTTCCGTGACACCAATGCGAAGTGGGCAATGTACGCGAGTTCTAAAAGCACTGCAATGAAGATGAGTTGCGGCGCATGGCAGCTTGCTGTCTGACGGCGCGACGAATGGTGCGTGCTTCTTGCATAACGACTCGCTGACTCTCGGTCCGACGGCAGCCTCAAATCTAGCGGACTCGGGGCCTCGGCATACGCGGTAGCAAGACTCGCGACCTCGAGATCCGCTGCGATGAGTGCGCCAGATTACAAGGTCCTTGTCTCACGGGCTACATACCCATCCGGCTTCGCTGATACTTAACTAGGTTCAAGAAGTGCGATGTGCATTCATCGAAGGATCCGCTTCAACAACTCGCGCTCAAGATGGTTGCGTTGTCTGCTCATGCATCTAACATGGACGTGAACTCAGAGCTTGTACGTTGGTTCGCTGGGTCCGCAGCTCTCATGACTGAACGTTTAACTTACCTTCGGATTGGTCCAGGTGCTACAGCCGATTGGCTGGACCTTTCGCCTCCTTGAGTTCTGGAGTCCTGCTGTCCGGGCGATACGTTTGGCTCTGACATGGCGGATGCGAACAGGGTATCTCAGCGACGACTCCACGACTACCATCCGATACCTTGACCGCACAGTCATACCCCATATAAGGCCTGGTTGTGCTTATGGAGGGCATAACAGCCCTTACTCCTCTGCCCTCAGCGAGTCCGACTTCGATTTCGCCATGTCCTCCGACGCAGATGCCGCTGCTGAAACCGTTGCGCTATTCCAGAATTTGTCCGTGCAGGCCGCTCGCCTCGCCATGATACTTACTGACACCGCCGAACAGCTATACCAGCGGCTACTGCTACCTGGCAGCCTCGGGTGCGTTCAGGCCGTTGCAAGCTCGTCCTCGTCAACCTAACCCGCTTATCTCACCATAGTTCTCTTCATCTACGACACCCTGATCACGCTCGATCGGCAAGTGGCATGCTTCTGGACCGCTAAGCGGCCCACCGGAGCGTCACTTTTGTTCTTCGCTAACAAATGGATCTCCATGACGCTCTATGTCATGACGTTGTCGGAGCATGCATCTTTCTCATCGAACAAGGTAAGTCAGTACTAGTCTACGTCCATGTTACGGCCAATCTGACCGGTGTCATCAGTTCGTGTGTAGCCTCTCGGGGTGCTTGATACTGCGTAATCCATCTCTTGATCCGCAGATGTTCCTCGTTCGTCATAGCGGCGCAGGCAGTGGTGGTTCTGCAGTTTATTCCCTGGGCGGGTGAGCCACGCTTCCAGTCCTCGAGCCATAGCACTTACCTGACACTATTGATGATGAGCGTTCTCCGCCCTCCGTGCATATGTTTTGAGTAGGAGCAAGCCGCTTGGCCTACTCATCCTCGCTCTGTCTGTAGCCCCTGCAGCTGCGAATTTGGTGAGCAAACCAGGTCCTTTTCAATCATGTATCCTGATACGCTCCTCCCTATGACACAGGTTCTTTATGGCTATCACATTTCAGGAGTGACTTTCGCGCCTTTTGGATGCCTCGAGACAGACCTCACAACTTCTGCACTCAATCTAAGGTTCGGCTCGTCTGCCATCACATCTATCGGTACTGACCTTATCCAAGGCGTAGGTGGGCCAGTAAGTATATGCAATGGCGGACGCTCAATCAAACTGCACAGTGGTGGTCGCCTCTCGAGTACCGCCCATCGTCGCCGACATTCTACTCATCTACATCACTTGGACAAAGCTGAAGAACTGGGGCGCGCTGAGGAATATACGACAGTCCAAGAGGCTTTCGCTATCGGACATCCTCTTTCGCGGTGGTACGTCTCTCTCCAGCTATGACAAGGTACTGTTATGCCTGACTTCGCCCACAGGAACCATATATTTCGTGTAGGTATTGTCACTAGGCCGATGGGATATCTGACACAATCTTGAACATGGCACATGGGTAACAGAATGCTGTTCATACTGAACGTCCTGCACCTCATCCTAACGGCAACTGCGGTGAGCTACATGTCCCGTCTCGATTTTCCCATCTGTACGATTCCTCATGTCGCTTCCTAGGTTGCGGGAAATGGCAATAGCGGCGAGAGCATTGTCGCCACATTCACAGGCCCGTATGTTTTCCACCGTCACCGTGAGATGCGGCAGCCATACCGGTTCTCATCATTCCTGGCAGCATCACAGCTATCCTCGTGTTGCGCTTCCTCCTCGACCTCCAGGAAGCGAATCAGACGGTCGTCGGACTCGGCCCCGATTATCCCTCGCGTTCTTCGAGGAATCCATACGACACATCGAGCATCATTTCATCCCTTGGAGGTTTCGTCAATCCAGATTTTTCGGCGCGGCTTGCCGATGATGATTCTGAGGTGCACGGTACAGACACCGGGGAGCCCTCGGAGGAAGGCGCGATGCAGGCCTCTCCGCCTGGTCCTGCGTCCACGTCTGGGGTGTAGTCTTCATCGCAGCGCCCTCTAGCCTGCCTTTTCCCTACGCTGTCTCGTTGACTCCACCTTATCGTGTTCGTCTATTTATCACTTTTCGTTGTTGGGTTGCGTTGTTCATGTCGGAAGGTCATATGACAGGTGTGACAGATGTCGAGCGATGGACTTTTTCACGGCCTGCAAGAGGGAGAGCAAGTGATAAGAAGGACATGATAGCTAAGTACAAGGACTTGGTCTCCGTAGGTGGGTGGCCATGAGGGCCGGCCACGTGGGTACGCGGCGCTAACGCGTCCCAATTTGAAGCTGTCCCAAGCAGGTTCGTCCAGGACTGTATGTACATCCTCTGGCTTCAGCACTTCGCATCAGCGCCACATCCATGATGCGACCGCTGTTTCGTCCCGCCAAGGCGTGCATCTAAACATTCTATCTCGCCCCAGGCTCCAAATAGGACCACTCCAAGACCGCGACGGTCTCACGCCCGACCGCTGCGATCTACGAGGATCTACGTCCACCGGAAGCGGCGCTCGTCCCTGGAACCTGCGCATCCGAACACTACTGTCACCGTCTCGGACGCCGAAAGGACACATTCTTGCGCTGCATAGCTTGGTGAAAGGTGCGTATCTTTCCGCACCGTCTCCTCGACTGCTGTTGCTCAGTGAATGCCGCTAATGGCGCTTTTGCTGATGCTGGGTGTGGCAGGAACCCTGCTGTGCAAACACCGAAGTATCCACCTCATCACCTCGTGCTCTGAGGCTTTGCTTCGGCCGCCTGCGCATTGCACATGGGCGCAAACTCAGAGCTTGTATGTTCGCGCGTTGCCCCGATGGCTACAGCCCAATTGGCTGGACCGTTAGAGTTATGCAGATTCAGTGGACTGCGATTGTGGGCATAGGACTCTGCGCACAAGTCTTCTATCCCCGACGACATGATTGGGGGCCGGCTCAGCCGCTCTATATAAGACCATCGCGTCTTTCGTGCGTGCCATCGCCTTTGTCCCTCCCCTCGGACAAGTTCAGTATCAATCATCGACTCCGGTATGTCCTCCGACGCAGATTCTGATGCTGCTGTGGTCGCCCTGTACGACAGCCTGTACGTTGCACACTTCGGACCCGCTCATTGCGCGTTCTGCTTGCTGACTTTGTGACACAGCTACACCCAATCATACTGCGCCGTGGCGACCGCAGGTACTGTCTCTCCTCCGCGATGTCGGCCCTGTTAGTCTGAGGCTTTCTCCCTCTGCAGTGCTCTTCATGTACGACGCCATCGTCACATTCGATAGAGAAGTGGTGTCGGTCTGGACCACTAAGCGGACTGGAACGGCGGTGTTGTACTTCGCGAACAAATGGATCTCCATGGCAGTCTATGTCGCAGTGTTAATCTCGCACGGGTCTATGCTCTCCGACAAGGCAAGCAGTTCCGTCGGCAGTTTCGTTCCATGTCGAATGTCGAAACTGACCGGAATTCCTTAGAGGTCCGTGCTACATCACTGGAAAATTGCGGCACTGTTCTGATCATCCCCTGCAGTTGTTCCTCGTTCCAATTAGCGGCAACTGCATTCGCCGTACTGCAATTCATTCCCTGGGCAGGTATGTCACATCCTTAGTCCACGCAGCATGGTGATTTATCTGCCTTGCACTAGCCTTCTCCGCCCTGCGTGCATTTGTGCTGAGCAGGAGCAAGCCGCTCGGAGTACTTGTTCTCGCTCTATCCCTTGCACCAGTAGGTGCAAATCTAGTACGTGATCCTTTTTCATCGTAACTGTGAACGAGTTCAGAACGGTCCATGACACAGGTCGAATATGGATACCAGCTATCTGGAGAAACATTCCCGCCATTTGGATGCCTCGGAATCGACAACATAAGTACGGCGGTGGCTATCAGGTTCGGTCTAGTCTCTCGATCTCACGACGTGTCGTTTGGTACTAACGTATGCCGATTATAGGCGTAGGTTGGATCATGTTTTGCAGTTAGATGCGCTGGCTCATCGGTGCTGCGCAGTTGTTATCATCTCTCGAGCACCGCTGGTCGTTGCCGACGTCCTACTCATCTACGTCACGTGGAGCAAATTGAGGAAATGGAGTGTACTGGGCAGAATTCAACAACGCAAGAGCCCTTCGCTTTCGGACGTCCTCTTTCGTGGTGGTATGTATCTATCGCAATGCTGGAATGGATGTGTTGGCTAACGACGGCGTGCGCAGGGATTATATACTTCATGTATGTCAAGGGACACAGCTGACGTGACGCCTGACGGACCGAGTGATTCCCTTTCAGAGTCCTCTTCATCCTAAACGTTCTGCACCTCACGTTCTCGCTCGCGGCGGTAAGCTCCACATGCTGTTCGATTTCCCATGCACAGTCTGATTGTCGCCTCGACAGCTTGCAGGCATTCCCGGCGCCGGAGCTAGTGAGCTCACCTTGTTCACCGCCCCGTAGGCTTGCCACTATCCTTGAACCGCAACTTTCCACTCACCAGTAATTTGTATCTTTAGCATCACGGCCATCATCGTGTCGCGCTTCTTCCTTGAGCTGCAGGAAGCGAGCCGGATGGATGTCAGGCTCGACCTCTCCGATTCCGCGAGGACCTATGCACACGACACCACGCCAAGCTTCATCTCGTCACTCGGAGGTTTCGTCGATCCGGGCCGTTCCACGTGGTCGAATGAGGAAGACTCGGAGCTCGAGTTACACGTCTACTCGCGGTCCAACAGAGAGAAGGAAGACGAGATACAGTACTCCTATACTTCGGCGTCCTCCTCGCCTACGACATAGCCTTCGTCTGCTGGCAGTGTGTTCCTGCCTTTCACTAGCGTGCGTGGTGTCCACAATCACCGCATTTTCGTCAGCGCCCTGATGCCTTTCTTGATCTCCAGTAGCAACCGAACCATGACCTATGTTTTGTGTCGACCACTGAGGTGTTCTCGTACTTGAATAGACATTCGAAACCCACTATCGGCAAGTCGGTCGAAGACGCCTTGAAACCGCTGTCTTTGTATCTCGCCAACAAGCTGGGCCCGACGATATGAGGCCTTCCGATATGGTTCGCTCTAGCCCCGTACTACAATCTCCGGATCGCAAGCTCAATCGGTCTCTTCAAGTCTGGAGAAAGCCTCGGGCTGTGGAGCGAGTTCAAGATGTCGGGATAAGTACTAGAGACGGCGGGTCGAGGATCGGAGCCAGGGATGACGCGCCACGTGGGGATGTAGCCAACACGTCTTCTCGTGAGACTCCCATATGCATCCCCACAGCTCACCTATGACACTTCCCACCTCACACGCCACCATTTATCACACTAGGGCGGCGGTCTCCTGTGCCAATCATGCGATTTGTGGCTGCCGGTAGCCACACATCCGATTCTGAACTCGTCCAGGACTGTCAATGTCATCGTCAACGCCCAACTCGGCCTGATCACAGCCCTTCGAGTTCCGGCGCATTGCCTGCGCTCTGTGCTGCTCGGTAGTGCGGCGAAGACATGTGCTTGGATCTTCCGCACAATCCTGGGTAAGCTACTTTAATTTGATGACTCGCAAATCGGCGATTCACTTACTAAGTTACTGTTCGCCTGCATATGGAAGCGCGGTGGCCACGATTGCATGACTTTGTGCTCGAGATCTGCCTGTGCATGTCATGTAGGCTCGAACTTTGACCTAGTACGTTGGGTAGACGTTACGACTGAACTGACAATCCCCATATTGGTCCTTTTACTACTGCAAATGGGAAATCAAGTCACCCGGCGCGATCAACTGCAGTGTGCGCCGCAGCGTGGCTTAGCTCGCCGCACACCACTGGCCGACATAATCTGGTCGGGCGTTGTTCGGATGCAGAGAAGCGCACAAGTACTGGTTCTCGGTATAAATAAGGCCTTCGCGCCACGAAGGTCATCCCTCACCCGGGGCAACGTCAGGGTGATCCCTCACATTCGAACATGCTCTCCGAGACTGGCGCCAGTCCTGCAATCGTGGCTCTATTCGACAAGCTGTACGTCCTGCATCAGTACTAGGGTACACATCACAGATTACGCTTAATAACGCTGTCGGACAGCTATCCAGCGGAATACTGCGAAATGGCAACCTCAGGTGCGTTTGATGCTCTGCAAGCTCATCGTGAAACTCACACTTCTTCGTGCCGTAGCTCTCTTCATCTACGAATCTATCGTCACATTTGACCGAGAAGTGGCACACTTCTGGACCGCAAAGCGCACCGGGGCGTCGCTCTTGTTCTTCACGAACAAATGGATCTCAATCATATTCTATGTCATGCTGTTGGGCCAATTCTCGTACTTCCCTTCGGATAAGGTGGGCAATTTGAGCCTCAGTCTGCGCCGTTACGATACCTAATCAAATATCAGAGGTGCGTGTACAGCTTCATAGAGTGCAGAGTATGGCCGATTGGCAACCGACGTCCACAGTTGCACCACGTTTGAGTTGGCGGAAGATGTATTCTTGTTAATGCAATTCCTTCCCGTTGCGGGTGAGTCGTCTTCCAGTTTACGGATGATACTGTTCACCTGATGCGCTTTCAATGAGCCTTCTCTTCCCTCCGTGCATTCGTGCTAAGCAGAAACATGCTTCTCGGGTTACTCGTTCTCGCTTTGAATCTGGCGCCAGTAGGGTCCAATATGGTGAGCGGCGAGGATCAAGTCCTGATTCAAGAACGGACACAATGCTGATCTCTGCGCAGGTCACGTATGTCTATGGGGTATCGGGAAGAACATTTCGGCAATTCAGATGCATCAAGGCAGACCATACGACTGCGACAGAGTCCATGAGGTTCGCTCTTGTGATATCATCGTGTATCAGTTGGTACTGACATTGTGTAAGGCGTACGTGTGCTAGTGCTCCTCTGCGAGACCCCACACACTCATATGAAGAACCCGACAGTCGTGCTCATATCTCGTGTTCCACTGATCGTTGCCGACTGCCTGCTCATCTACATCACCTGGACGAAGCTAAGCAGCCGGCATGCCATGAACGATATTCGACGATCCAAGAAATTGTCGCTTTCGGATATCCTCTTCCGCGACGGTACGTGTCTTATCACAGTATCCATGAACGTCTCCGTGGCTGACGGTGCGGTCTGCATCTCCGAAGGAACGGTGTACTTTGTGTACGTCGTGCATGCTAGTAGCGAGGGTATGCGGTATAGCTGACAGACGTGCTCTCTACCATCAGGGTCATGTTCGTTTTGAACGTACTCCATCTCACCTTCTCGCTCACCGGTGTAAGCTGCTGGTCTTGTTGCTTCACTCTGTCTACGTCACTAATGTCTCGCCCGATAGATGGCGCAGACTGCTTCCGCGAAGGGCAGTTACATGACCATATTTACCGGCTCGTATGTGTCTCGCCAGAGCGTCTCAGGCTTTCTTCTGACTATGTTTACCCACTTTGCCCAGCCTCACGGCGATCATTATCTCGCGCTTCCTCCTGGACCTCCAGGAAGCCAACCAGATGGTCGTCAGGCTCGACAACGATGATCCATTGCATTCCTCAAGGAATGCTTACGACAGCACACCGAGCTTCATCTCGTCCCTCGGAGCTTTCATCAATCCGGACATGCCGGCGCCGTCGGACGATGGTTCTGAGTTGGACGGAGGCTCTGCCGTGGAGGTCCAGGAGGAGACTGCTGTAGCCTCGTCCTCCGCTTAGTCTGTGACGGCCTCTCGCAGGCCGATGCTCTAGCCTCGTACTTGCATGCATTGTTTGCACATCCACATTTACCTCCTTGTCGGATTGCCTTTCTAAATCTCGTAGTTCGGAATCCATTGACCCATTGCTCATATGTATCACTGTTGGTCGTTCTGGCCGTCATAGCTGGTTTATCCGTATGGTAGTCTTCCTACGGCTGTCCCTATCAGCGTGGGCCGAATCAACAGGCCATCAAATCGAGCCTGCCGCCCGGTCGGGTAGGCCGCCGGTGTGATGCTCTCCACCGCCGTGCTACTGGAGCGTACATGGCCGTGATCATCGTGATGCAGCAAAGATGGTGGTTAGCCGGGAAGAGCAGCGGCTTAATTCCAGGTTGGACTTGACGATTCGGGGCGAGTACGGGCTTAGGCAGACGTATGTTTGACCAACTACCGGATATATCGCATTCCCCACAAGCGGTCACAATACTTTGACTATTAGGCCACTGGTGGTCGATGCGCTACAAGGTACAGCCAAAACGTTACTTTGAGTCAATGGTGAGTATTGTTATACTAGCAATGTTCAGCAACGCGGTAGGCGATTCTATTCGTGTAGAGTTCGATCGGTATCGCTGGTAGACCCAGATAGACCTGAGAGCCTATGCCCGCTGGTCGTTTGGTTGATGCTGCTCGAACGAATGGGCGCTGAGGATGCGGACGATTCGCCGCCTTTGTCCGTGATGGCCGTAATGTCAGAGCTCAGGTTACTCCGCGTTCTCGGCGAACGCCGACTTGTCACCTCGTTATCATCCGAGAAGCACAGCCAGCAGCAGAGGAATGGCATGCACAGGACGTCTGTAGTGTGTCATCAGCTGTGTGGCACCCCCCTGCGCAGGACGACGTACTGATAATTGCACCGATCACTATGGATACGATGTCGCAGGCGGTGCCCACGACTGCGAGTACAACGTACGCGACGCAGCCGAGAAGTGCCACTGGGGCCACTATGCAAAGCAAATCGTCAGTTGACTAGGGGACGGCGAACCACCAATCGCGCCTACGCACGAAGGATTGCTGAGAATACAGATCTGCGTCGCACCAATAAGTACGGAGAAACATCGATGTGTAAGATACTCACCCCATGATAATAAGTATGAGTGCCGATAGTTCAACGTATGTAACGGGCCTTGCGATGGTGAATTGTAGCGGTTAGGAACGGGTAAGATATGGCGAAGAAAGACGAGGGTGCTCACAATATATAGCCCTCCGATCGAAGTAACAGCCTGGCGGATGCTCCGTATCATGGTGCCAATACGGCCCATTGTGTGGAATGAGGAACCCCGGCATGGGCTCGATCATGATCGACGCATTTCTCGCGCTCCCCCGGATGCGACAATGCGTCGTCCCCTATTATCCTGCGGGCCAATGCTTGCCAAGCGTTCTTTTGGCGACGAAACTTGGTCTAAGAATGCACATTCCATTGTCCACGGTGGTCGTGACAACTGGCTCAAACTTGGGTCCCAGGAAGCGTGGTTCCCACCCTGGGCGCGGGGCCGACTAAAATGCGGCTCCCGATTCCGACATGAGTTGGGTAGTCGACGTTCGGCGCCGTCCTGAAGGCTAGTAACTAGGAGGTTGCGGTGGTCGCGGTTATGTGGCGGTGCATGGCGTCCACCGACGTCACGGCCCGGGAGGCGTTACGGAGGCGGCGGCGGCGAGTCGACCGAGCCTGCAGATGGCTGGGAGTAAGACTCTGGACGTGCGGAGATCTTCCGCGTCCTGAAGCTGAAGGTTCAGCGGGAAGCTGTAATCGAAGGCAGGCGGCCGCGATTCATCATGATCCGTTGGTTAATGGTCAAAGTCGCAGTAGGTGTGATGAGTACCTGCTGCGCGAGTGAGTCTGGGGAGTGTGTGTGTAGAAACGCAGAGGGACATGATTCACCGGTCATCAGCGGCATGAGTTGGCACTGTGGTTGTCGGCCCTCAGGACAAGAAGGACGCGACGAGGCAAGCCGCAAGCGACATGTGCGCGCGTGAGCCCTCTGAGCCATTATCGGCATGCTGCCATCGGTACCTCTTTCGCTCGCCCCTCCAGTCGTTCAAAAGATGTACTCGTCGCTGCGCCATGGCGATCAGAGCCGCGGGTCGACCGCACAGCGTGAATCAAAGTGCAGTTGCAGTGTCTCTGGTTAGGTCTGTAAATCGGCATCAACGTGGTTCGCTATAAGCGGGGTAGGGTACAGTGAGGACTGACATGAACATGAACTCGGAAGTTGTTTCCTGGCGCGAGAAGCAAGCGACAAGAGATGGTAGCTGGACGCGCCGTTGGCCACGTGGCGCCACTACGGCTTGAACATCTCAGTGTCGTGTACGCCATCGTGCGCGATCTATGTAGTAAGCAGGACGAGATACTGAGAACTCAGGACGTTCGGGTCTGCTTTGGTCTGCTGTACCATGAGCACTGAGCCTAGCGGGTACTCCGAGTCCTAGGCTCGGGGTCACAAAGCTCTCGCGAGCCGGTCGGACACTGAGCGACCAGAGGTTGGTGAAATTCACCTGGTCAATCACCAGGGGTGTTCAGCTGGTATGTACCGGGAAAGTGGTGAGTAGTCACCCAATCCCGAAACAAGACGCTGGCGAAAATTCACCCAATTCCTCCGTGATTGTTTTGTGAGTTTTCAACCATATTTTGCGTGTCATCACTGCTTTGCAAGGCGCGCGAAAAGGGTGAATATCGACCATATAGCCGTTGAAACTTCCTCTCATGAGTCCACGAGGTGTGATTGGATGATGCTGATAGAGCTGGCGATACAATGCAGCCAGGCAATGTGTATTCACGTAGTAAATAAAGGATACATGGACGTGAGTGACAGATGCTAGGGAAGACGAGTGTATATGGGAAAGATGGAACATGGAA
>ML211235.1:0-44134 GCA_004369055.1 Polyporus arcularius HHB13444
CTGCAGAACGAGAGGCGCTGCGTTGGATCCAGAAGTACATCTCCGCGTTCGGTGGGGACCCGGAGAAGGTCATGATGTGAGCACCTACTTATGCCCGTATTTCGAGCCTCAGCCACTGATGATCATCAACGCACAGCTGGGGCGAGAGCGCAGGCGCGACGTCCGTCGCGCTGCAGATGCAGACGAACGCCGGGGACACCGAGGGGCTCTTCCGCGCGGCGTTCCTCGAATCGGGGACCCCGATCGCGACAGGCCACGTGGACAACCCGTACCTGCAGTCTATCTACGACGAGATTGTGGCGGACAGCGGGTGCGCGAACGCGACTGTTGCGCTTGAGTGCTTGCGGACTGTACCTGCGGAGGTGCTGAAGGCGGCGATGGACAAGACGCCGTCTTTTGTGAGCTTCCGGGTGAGCTGGATATGCGTGACTGTGGACTGTATGCGGTTTGGCTGAGATGACCTTTGCTGTTGCAGCAACTGAACATCCCGTGGTTCCCACGGGCGGATGGGACGTTCATTCCCCGTCCTTCGCAGCAGCTCCTCCTGGACGGTCCGATAGCCAACGTTCCCTTCATCGTTGGTACGTCGTCTGCCTGACGATACTCGCCTGCGTCTCATCCGTTTACCGCAGGCAACGACGTGGACGAGGGCACCATCGTTTCCTTCGGGACCCTGAACGTGACGTGAGTATTCCGGATCCCTCATCGCCCCCAATGTGCAGACACTGACCGCACCCCCAATAGCACCGACGACGAATTTCTGGACTACATCCACTCGAACTACTACCGCAACACCTCTCGCGCCGCCGTAGCCAAGATCCTCGACCTGTACCCCTCGGACCCCGCCGCCGGCTCCCCGTTCAACACCGGGGACAAGTACGCGTACTCGCCGCAGTTTAAGCGCATGTCGGCCTTTCAGGGCGACTTCTTCGGGCAGGCGCCACGCCGTCTGTTCGTCCAGCACCTCGCGGAGAAGCAGCCTGTATACTCCTATCGTACGTCCTTTCCTTTCGTCCCGGCGTCGCAGACGAACGTGAACGTGAACGACACTGACTATGCGACGGGCAGTGAGCAACTACCATACGGTCGATGGAATCGGTGCGGTATGTCGCCTCTGTCTCTGTCGCTGTCCTGCCCCGATCCTCTCCTCAGCTGACTCGCGAACTTGCAATCTCCTCCAGGCACACGGGATGGAGCTCGCGGACGTCTTCGGGGGCGGGCCGTTGGGCGACTACCTCATCCGCTTCGCGGCGACGCTCGACCCAAACGGCGACGGTGCCTTCCACTGGCCGCGCTACACCACGTCTGCGCCGCTGCTGCTCACGCTCAACGACCCGGCGCCCGCGCTCAACCTCACTACGGACACATCCCACGGTGACGAAGCCTTCGAGTGGCCGCACTACCCGCTGCTCACGCTCAATGATACGGTGCCCGCGCTCAACCTCACTGAAGATACTTATCGGGCGGAACAGATGGCGTACTTGACGAAGCTGAGCCTAGCGGACCCTATGTAATGTGTTCTTTGTGGAAGTCCATAGCTCAATGCAGTGCCGTTTGGTAGCATGGGTCATGGCCGGAAGACGCTGCGTCATCGACCACCTCTTGGAACGCCGGGGCTCGGGTATCACGTCGTCGCTGAAGCCGCCCTGAGTGGGTCAGGATGCCGGGGCGCCGCCGGAGCATTCAAGCAAGTGTGGACTCTTGGCGCCGACGGTTCCGTCCCCCGTATGGGTGGTAGTCTATAAGTATGTCAGCATCCGGGTCGGGGGAGACGAAGTGGGTCAGGCTTGGCGTCATTCTGGCAACGCGGGCACGGCTATGTTCTGCAGATCTCGCATCAAATTTCCCTATACAGACCACGATAGAGGACACACGATTCAGACACAGAGCGAAGGGCGCTGCCAGAGGGGAATGAAACTGTGCAAGGTGTGGGGCTCTCGTCGCAGTCTCCGACTCGCTGAACGTTTAGCAACAGGTTTATCGGAATCCAGCAACCTCAGTGCACAAGGCGAAGAGGCCTAGCATTGCACATCCAGGCGGCGGTGCAGCCTTCTGTGATGCGCCTCTAAATCGACACTTGCCGCCATACTCCCACAATGGCCTTCCCTCTCCGGCCGCTGGCGTCTTATGCGCCTCGCCGCGGTCGGCGAACCGCGTCACTTCATGGCTATTTGTAGGACGTTTGCAGTAGGGATCCAAGGGCATTCTCCGTCGGACATTGTGCTACTTAGCTCATCCCACCTACGGACGGCGTAGCGCGGACAGACGCAGTCATTGGCTACACCGACGTCTCCGTTCGCGAATTGCGTAACTGGAGCCGGTCGTCCTTGCTGTGGCATCACCGACCAAGAGCGACGAGTATTCTGGGAGTCAGGTATAAAGAGTCGTAGGTGAGTTCATCATCTACGTGCAGTCTCGCAGCATGACTCTCATGGGCTTTCAATTGCTTATTCTTGCACTTACAGCAGGGTTCGCCTTCGCTGCTCCGACAACCGTCCGACAGACGCACCCCACGATCACCTTGGACGATGCGACTGTCATAGGACAGCCGAACGGGACAGTCGTCAGGTACCTCGGCCTGCCGTTCGCTCAGCCTCCGTGCGTCTGCCTCAACCATCTCCTTCGTCTCCGATTGTGCTGAACATGGCCTCCTTCAGCGTCGGCGACCTCCGTCTCCGCCTACCCAAACCCGTGTCGCCCTTTAACGGGACGATCAATGCAACTACGTTCGGCAACCAGTGCATTCAGCAGATCTTCCCAGCTGTGGATCTCCCGAGCGACGTGCCCGCTCCTGCTAGCGAATACCTTACAGCGTTCGTCACACCCGCTGATGTCCCCCAGAGCGAAGATTGTGAGTGCAAGCACCTGCCAGCTACGGTATCACTACGAGATCTTGACCTCGGACTGCAGGCTTGAACTTGAACGTCATCGTACCTGCAGACGCGCATTCGAAATCAAAGCTCCCTGTTGCAGTGGTGCGTACATACTGTAACTCACTATGTGCAACGTGATCTGAAGTCCAGAAATCCAGTGGATATATGGAGGTGCGGTCCAGTAATTCCTCGCAGCTTGCCACGACTCATTACTCACTCGTTCTCTTGTAGGGGGCTTCGAGATAGGCTCCAATGCAATGTGAGGCTTCCTAGATTCGGGGAGACTGTCCAAATGCTCACATACGCACAGCGAGCCAGGCGAAGTGGTCGTCGCTAGATCCATAGAGATCGGACACCCGATCGTTTATGTCGCGATCAATTACAGGTAAGACGTGATCTCCCGCATTACCCTCCATAGTAGATTGAACATTCCTGTGTAGGTTGAGCGGTGAGCGGCTCACTGAGCTACAGAGTGTCCGCGCTGAACGTTAACTCTCGCATAGCCTTCGGCTTCTTAGGCGGCAGCGAAGTGAAAGAGGCGGGCGTTGCCAATCTTGGTCTGCATGATCGTACGTTCCAAAACGTTCTCTCGATCCGCCCTCTCGTAACTTCTGACGACATCTCCAGAACGAGAAGCTTTCCGCTGGGTGCAGAAGTATATATCTGCCTTCGGAGGAGACCCGGAGAAGGTCATGATGTGAGTGACTGGGCTAACATTCAGGCCTGATCCGTTTTTGATTTTCATCTCCAGCTGGGGCGAGAGCGCAGGTGCAATATCCGTAGCATTGCACATGCAGGCTAACGCCGGCGATCCTCAAGGTCTCTTCCGGGCCGCATTCATGGAGTCCGGTTCGCCAACCCCGAGCGGTACCGTAGACAATCCGTACCTGCAGTCCACCTACGACCAGATCGTGGCGGATAGCGGGTGCTCGAACGCCACGGACACACTTGCGTGCCTGCGGACAGTTTCCACGGATGTGCTGTTGGCAGCCGTCGATAACACGCCGTCGTTCCTTAGTTTCCAGCAAATCAACACGCCATGGTTCCCGAGAGCGGATGGGGCGTTGATTTCTAACCCCCCGGAGCAGCAACTTCTCAGCGGTCCGACGGCGAACATTCCCATCGTCTCTGGTCCGTCAATTATAGATCCCAGCGTGACGGACACGCAGCTCACTTTCTGCTACAGGCAATGACCAGGACGAAGGAAGCGCGTTCTCGTTCCCTACCCTGAACTTGACGTAAGTGTCCGGTACGCACAACAGAACGTTGCTGAGCGCGCGTTACACAGCACGGATGAAGAATTTCTTGACTACGTCCACTCGAACTATTACCGAAACACGTCCCGGGAAGCAGTGGAAAAGATCCTCGACCTTTACCCCTCGGACCCCGCGCTCGGCTCACCGTACAACACAGGGGACAACTTTACGTACTCGCCCCAGTACAAGCGCATGTCGGCCTTCCAGGGTGACTTCATCGAGCAAGCGCCTCGTCGGCTGTTCGTTCAGCACCTCGCCGAGAAGCAACCAGTCTATGCCTACTGTACGTCGTCGCTCCTCACACTGCCACATACGCATGCATGTTTCTCATATCACCACAAGTGAGCAATTTCCACAAGGTTGATGGCATCGGGGCGGTACGTCGGTTTCCTTGTCTCACAGTATGGCTTTGACTTATCGTTCTCTAGGCTCACGGCACTGAGCTCGCCGACGTCTTCGGTGGAGGGCCGATGGGGGACTACCTGATCCGCTTCGCTGCGACGTTAAACCCGAATGGCGATGGAGCCTTCGAGTGGCCGCGCTATACGAACTCTTCGCCCCTGCTACTCACGTTCAACGACGTCCAGCCCGAGTTGAACCTCACCATGGACACGTATCGTGCGGAGGGGATGGCTTACCTGACGAAGCTCAGCCTTGCAGATCCCATATAGACTACGCACATACTTCTGTCTGAATGAATTGCCTTTCAGCCCGCGGCCTTTGCGGGGTGTCGAGCGCGCTGTCCTAGGAGCACTTGGAGTCCGGGTTCTCCGACCGTTTAGCTCTCATGCTGTCGCGAATGCTCCGGTAAGGTGCCATACCGTACATTCACAACAAACACCACGCCTGTTCTCGCGGGAGCCCTTCAGCCCCACCCCGATGACCGCAAGGAGCAGCACGATAACTTCACACACGAGGCCCATGATCATGTAGGAGTTCCTCTCGTGGCTCGAGAGGGCTACCCCGCTCCCTTTCGAGTCGGAATCAGCATCGGCCGGCACCCGAGGCTCGAAAAGGTGAAATTTGAACCTCACAATTGTCTAATACGTCGGTCTGTACTGTATCACGTTTCCCCACAACACTCACTACCGTCCTCATCCTGTAGGTATCGAAGAGCATCTTGTATAGCGAGCCCAGGTCCAAAAGAGTCGCCGAGGTGTCCAGACGAACGCAGATCGTCCCACCGAGGGTCGCCGAGTAGCTCCAACAGCTGCCGACCCAATCATTCAGTCAAGTGATCGTTTCACGGTGTTGTCTTGGACTGACCTGTTTCCTTAGCTCCGGCTCAGGATGACGTCGCTGAGGCAGCGCCGCGCGAAGCCGATGGATATGCACTGTCCCGTCCCTCGCGCCGGAACACAAGATGTCCCCGTATGGGGAGAAGGCGAGGGAAGTGATGACGGTGTCGTGTGCCCTGAACGACGCGACACAACTCATGAGCCGTATATCCCACAACCGCACTGTCCCGTCTTCACAGGCAAGTGCAAGCCATCGACTATCTGGGGAGAAGGTCGTCTGGCAAATCGAAATGTCTATCTCGCGTGAGAGGACAGTGTCTCCCGTGAGTGCGCTCCAGATGCGGAGGGCCCTTAGGTGGGGGCAGGCGATGTACTTGCCGTCGGGGGAGAACACCATGTTGAGCATGCTACATTTGGCGTCATCCACGAGGATATCCATAGAATCTTCATCCACGTTCCATATGCGAATAATCCCATCCTCGGATCCGGTTGCCACCACTCCAGAGTCAACGGGGCTGAACAACGCAGTGACGACCTTGTCCCCATTTGCGTTGCGTTTACCAACGGTCGTCCAACGAACGGCAGCAGTCTGCGTATTCCAGATCCATGAGAATGAAAGGAAGGCCTGCGGCGACTGTGTGTATGTACACAATAGCCAACGCCCGTCGTGAGAGAAGAAGGGACCTGAGTACCGGCTGCCCTCACCACAGAGGCCATACGGCAGGTATGGCTTGTGGAAGAGTATTTCTTCCCCTGTGATCGATGTATAGAGGCGCAGCTGAGGTTGGGCGATCCGCTTAGTGCCATGATAGTATCCCGTGTCGCTGACATGATATGACGCGTCGCTCATGGATATGGCAGCGAACAATGTTCCATCAGGAGACCAACTTGTAGCGCAGCTACGCGGAATGCCTGGGTCTAGTCCTGAGCAAGCCACCACATGGAAGCTGGATGAATGCGCATCTCGCAGGACCACCTCAGTCGTAGTGCAGATGCCAAGGTATCGACCGTCCTGTGAGAACTCTAGGCCTACTGTCTGGGGGTAGTGCCAGTCGTATATCACTAGACCATCCGCGATACGCCACACAATCACAGATTGGTCGGTGGAAGTGAATGAGGCTACCCATCGGGAGTCCGGTGAGATTGTGACCCGTCTTACGGGAGCATCGGAATCATGCCCGTTGGTTCCTATTCAGAACCTTCAGTTTCAAGGCACCTTTGATGGAGAACGTATTACATACCTTCGGGGAAGACCGCCTCGAGTACGTTAGCAGCGCATAGAGCAGGGAGGCTCCTTGAAAGAGTCTGGGCGAAAACTGATTCTCGGTGCTTGTTGCTGTTCATAGCTATTGTCAGAGACGTCGGGGAGAGATAGAGGATGGTCTGTTGAATCGACACCAGCTCCTCTGCACTTGACGGTGCCTCAAGGAGTCTCAGAATAGGGTGGAAGGGTGCTTGACAGAGGATACGGATATGTTGCAGCATTCCGGGAGAGAGTACGCGTAGAATGGTGATAATAGGGAGGATGTGGTCTGCCATGGTGGCCGATCGGATGGAGCGGTAGACTGCACGTATCTCTAGCATGCTTACTTGCGCAAACGCAGCCCGCGATTTCTCTATATTCAGCGACGGGAACTCAATCCCGTCGTGAAAGAACTCTACGTCGAGCGCAAGGTCCTCGATAGTGCCACCAGCTAGGTCTCGAATGAGAGTGTGATCGTTGTAGAAGCTGTTGCGTAACTGACACCGCTGTTAGCCTGCGTGCAGCGCTTGTAATGGTATATTCAGCTTACTTTAAGGATGCGGAGGCGCGGTAGCGTCCCACGATATGCAGGCAGATTGGGGTCCACATCGATCGGTATTGCGACGTTGACATGGTCACATATGAATTGCTTGAGATTGGGAAGCGCCTTCAGAAGCCCGCGGACATCGGCGGAGCTGGCTAGATACAGTGCACATAGCGAAAGGGTCTGGAGGCACGAATGCATAGCCGTGGCGCTTTTGATGAATCGGAGGGCGTGATATAACGCCAATGCATGGCCATGATAGACGTCATAGGAAGTCTCTGGTTGATGCAGATACCACTGGCGCAGGTTTGGAAACTGGCTCAGTAACGTGAAATCGACAAAGCCGTTGGTTTTGGGATAGTATACGAATGTTGTGATTGAGTGGACGAAGAAGCGAGAGGACGGATTGATACGGAAATATGCCTTAACACTATTGTGCTGCTGCCAGCTTCCAATCCTGATGGCACTGAGAAGATGGAAGCGACTGCGAACGTTCCATAGACAGCAGGTCAAGGCGCATTGGCGGAGGGATCGAACGTCGTAACGGAGCTGATCGATAATGTGCTCTTGGATCTCGAGAGGGAATTGGTCGCGAAAGGGTACGACGAAGTAAAACATGGCAGAGCGCGAGGCGTACGAAGGGTAGGACAGAGGTTTGTCGTGTTGCGTAGAGAGACCGGGGGTACGGGTGGGCAGGGTAGAGGCTTTCTGGGACGGCGAGTGTCAGGCGTCGCAGAGAGATCGATAGACAAAATGCGCGCGCGCCTCGCCGGCGAGAACAGTGCTGTCGTTCGCACGACCTCCGTGAGGTGAGGTGCACCCACGAAACACTCACCGCCACCATCATCAATCGTACAGCCTGTGCGCACAATTGCGCTCCCAACCCAGCCCACATCGCTTGTTCGAGTGCGCCGGATTGAGGGATATACGAACAAGCGAAACCAGAACGATGGCGGCTCAGAGGAGAATATGAATGTGTACGTTCTCCTCTCGCCCCGGCGGGTGGGCCCGAAAGCGCGCCCAGAGCTGCGAGCTACACGCCCGCACTCTCCCGGGGTAATGACCGGCCCGATTGTGGATAGTGCGAACATGCGTGGATGTGGGCTCACCTCATTGAGTCGATTGTTATCCACACATTGGCTTCAACGACGATCTGCGGAGCCGATTCGTAGTGAGCTATGTAGGAGCTTCGACATCAATCGTCGATGCCTATCATTGACGTAGTGCGCGCGGGAAACTTACACAAATGACGATGAGGTGTTGAGCACCACCGCATCGGACATCGTAGACGAGTGGCCTCAGGGCGTCCATTCGTGCGTTCTGGTCGATCCGATGCACGTAGGACGCGGGCACGTTATCTAGAGATCATTGTCACTCAAGGCTGCAGTATCTTTGTGGCTACGTAAGGGAACACTTACTGAGGCTCGCGCAGGCAGCGAACGTTGCGATTATCTTTCCAGGATCATGGGGAGGTTAGAGTGCCCGCCAGGTTGACGTAGATCTCATAGAGAAGCCTTTGAGCGCAGCGCGTCGAGGTCACCCGGCATGTTGCAAGGACATCCACCGTGAGCGTATGATTCAGGTGAGCGCGCCTCGCCGGCGGGCCGCTGGACGAGCCACCTTTGGTACAAGAGAGCGACGCGTGATGGATACTATTTTCCCTCCGTATAATCGCTAGTGACTAGTGAGTACAGTACCCACTAGAGTCAATGCCCTCTGAGCGTTGCAGGCTGTGCGATTGTGAATCAAGACCGTATGAACTACGCTTCAGTGCTATTCCGTTCTGAACTCGTGCTCCTGAGAACCATTGACACTTGAAGTCGTGAGCGGTTTATACAGCACCGCAAATCAGTCTCTCACGTACGGGCTTCTGGGCGTCCGCGCTCACCCATCGGCTCCTGGCCTTCCGACTGGTGCAGCCGCCTCTCGCTTTGAAGGCCGAGGTACTGTCGGAATATACAGGCGTAAGTCGTCGCTTGCTCCACTAGTGCGTGCTACTGAGCGTGCTATAGAGGCAACGTCAGACGGCAAGAAGGACATTTCCGCCCGTACTACGTAGGCAGTGGAGGACACAGGTCTAACATCAGCGCCGTGAAGTAATCGTCGAGTGTGAGGAAGGCCGCTCACCGCGATGGTTCAGCACGATGCGCTACTTGCTGTGCGGAGAGACACTCAGGAGGCTCCCCGCCACGTTGCACGCGTGCTTTCTCCCTCATACCATGCTCGTGCGTCGAGCCAATTGTGCGCAGAGACCGCAGTCCTCTGGAAAAACCCAGGATCCAGGTGAGCGCGATTCAAGAGACATGGTTGATTTCCCAGAGACGAGCTGACCATGTGTGTGTTGTAGACGCTATGAGGCAGACTGCGGAGCCATCGATCGCGAGATCGTCACTACGGTTCACGAAGACAAGAGTTTCCAGTATGCGGGCCGTCCTAGTTTTGACAATTCTTGTCGCACACCCTTCTTATATGGGAGCCGTCGCTCAAGGCACCAATGGACCGCTGGCGTTCATCCACCCCCGACCATCCCTCACGCTATGCGCCCCGAACACGTTCCTGTGGACAGGAGGGACCCCACCCTTCACTCTCGAGATACGCTTACCCAGCGGTCAAGTAAGCGTCCTCGCCGAGCTGCCCTTCACGAACATCTCCGCTCGACACTTCACGTGGACTCCGGACTTCGAGGGAACCAACGTCCTCGCGATGCTGTTCGACAGCAGCAACGCGACGACGACGTCTGCCCCGTTCTCCATCCAGTCGACCGGGAACACGACGTGCTCGAGAGCCAACTCCGCCCAAAAGGACACCGCTCCTGTTATCATGGTCGACACAGGTGCCACGTCGACGAACGCCCCGCACCCTGGTGTGTTCGTGGGCGTGGTAATCGCCGCCGCGATCGTGATGGCGGGCATCCTCGCTCTGTTCTACTGGCTCTGCATCGCTCAGCGGAACCGCAGGGGGTTCAAGCGTGTAGGTCCGCGTCTTTATCATACTTCCCGCAACCAGATCTGACACAGATCTTCTCTCAAACAGAGATAGACGACTGGGAGCTACTATCCGAACCCGACTCGCCGTCAGATACGGGGAAGAAGGGCGTCGTGCACCACGGTGATGGCGGAGTCCCGACCATCGTCGTGACGTCTCCGAGCATTGCTCCGTCTATTCTGAGCCATGAGCAGAAGAACGGACACCGAGGCAGAGGAGACACGCCTCCTGCTATGAGAGAAGTACCGCCGGAGTCTGATGAAGAGGAGGACGTACCGCTGTTCCAGCTCGCATCTGCACGATCTGCTGGGCATGTGTCCACAGACGTTATCTTCAGCGCAGATGCACACGAGGGAAGCAAAGATGAACGTTGTTAGCTCATGGGTTTCTGAGTGTAGTGACATGGACCGTATCAGGGATACGTATACGGGAACGGTTACTGTTGGCTCACTAGTGGCTTGAGATATCCAGTTCAACGGTAAGCCTGGACAAGCAGACTCACATGGCTTCATGAGGTTTCAGATCTTTCTCTGCGCTGGCTCCCTTGACAATGAACCGCCCTGGAGGTGCTTGAAGACCGCTTCCAGGTAGGGGCGGGGCGGCAGCAACTTCGACTTGGCGCTGGCAATCGAGAAGCAACGCTTACGTAATGGTACGTGAGCTTACAAGTAAGTACTAACTTCATGAGTCCTACTTATCCGACTCTGTACCGCACAACTGGACCACCATCCCATCGTCCCTACATATCCAAACATCATCTGTGCTTTTCAAACCATGTGAGGCGATAATAAATAGCTTTCATATGCCCGGTGGCACAACTCTCACGGAGGCCGTCGTCCTGACGACGACATGCATGCCGCCAGTTTCACCGAGCTTCATGCGCTCGAGCCCGTCTAGCTCGAGCCCGTCTAACTGGTGAGCTGCGACCCGTTGTCAACAACCTTCGCGGCTGAGGCGTCGAACGGCTACCGCGAAGGCCTCGACTGGGTGGCACCACTCCCCACGTTGCGTCCACACGTCCACAATGCTTCCGCAGGCAACCTCACACGCGTCAAGGCTCAGTGTAGTTGCTATAGGTCTCTGTCTGTCTCTGTGGGCGTACCGACCGGAAATACCCTTCACGCCAGATCACTCTCTGCTCATGCCGAGTGGCACCTCGCTTTGCGCACGACTACCACGATCCCGGTCGCTCCAACCCTCCAACCCTCCACCTCTCGTCATCTGCCCCTCTGACCTGCCCTGCGGGCATCTGCAAGGTGGTCCGGTCGCTCTCTGTGAGGAGGTCGTGGAGCAGGCGCGTTGCTGAGAGCTGAGGTGCGTATATGCGCTGTGGGCAGCTGGGTGTACGTACTGATGATACCGCAGCACTGCAGTGACGAGCGTGTGTAACCGACGTCGTCCGTGACGAGCAGCGCGCGTAGATCGTATAGTCAAGGCCCACAGGTGAGCTCGCATTTCATGTCGTCGTACGCGATCGGGGATTTGAATTTGAGTCCGCGGGCCCGTAAGTCCGTCTCATCAGTCGAATTCGATGGCTACGTTCCTCGAGATCCATTCGCCGAAACCCCCTACCCAATGCGTCCCGACGACATTCTCCTGGGACGGCGGCATCGCGCCCTATACCCTCAAGATTACCGCCGTTACTGGCGACTCCCAGCTCGGTGACGTCTTGCAGACGTTCAGCGGGATCGGAGAGCAGTCTCTGCAATGGCCCGTCAATCTGGCCGGCGGGACGGAGTTCGGGGTCGTCCTCAGCGACTCGACGCCCATCACCGTCCAGTTCGTGCCCGTCACCGTCCAGGCAGGTCCCGATAGCAGCTGCCTAGGAGGAGGCAGCAGCAGCAGCAGCAGCAGCACTGCAGATCTGTCAACCTTTTCGAGCACGACTACCCCGACGTCATCGTCTTCCAATCCGCAGCCAACGGAGACTCCCACAGGTGTACTGTCCGGCTCGAGCATCAGCACGTCAACGATTTCCTCGGAATCGTCAACTTCAAGCTCACCTGGTCCGACCGGCCTGCCAGGCGCAGTGGTAGCGAATACGGGCAAGTCTCTGAGCGGCGGTGCGATCGCGGGCATTGCTATCGGCGGCGCACTAGCAGGGATCGTCATCGCTGTGCTGTTCTACTGGCTCTGGAGGAGGTTCGGTCGGAGGCGCAGCGGGAGCCCGAGAAACCTTGGTTCGTCCTTTCATCTGTTCCGCAACTCAGGCACTGTGATTGACGTTCTCTCCCCGTACCGCGTACCCAGACCTCAACGAGTCGTCTCTCCCCCCAGTACAGCCTCCTCCAACGAGCAAAGCCGCGGAGGCCGAGGCCATGCGCCAGTCCATGCTCTACGGCTCGCCCTTGTCCTCGCCCAGCCCCACCACAGCCTCGTTCGCGCAGGACCCGTCACGCGCCTCCGGGGCCTACACCGAACCATCAGTCTACACGCCTACGCCCCGCACGTCCCGGACCCCGAGCGCGAGCCACCACAGCGCCGCCCTCTCCCTCTCTCCGCAGCTGCAGGGCAGGAGGCTCAGCGTCGTGAACTCGACCGACGGCGCGGGGACGACGACGACCGGGCGGTCGTCGAAGGCTCTGGGGGCGCAGGTGGTGAGCTGGGCTGGGAGCAGCTCGGGGGTGTCGTCGGTGCAGGAGAGCGATGCGGGCGTGCGGCTGGCGGGTGGCCCGCCGCTGAGCCTGCCGCCGATCATGGTGACGGAGGCGAGCGAGTCGGGGAGTCTGCCGGAGCCTGAGGGCGTGCCGATCCCGCCGCCGTATAGGCGGTATGAGGACTAGTCGACTACTTATTGGCCAGTTGCAATCTCTGTCGTCGTCGCTTGAGCTGAAGGTGGTGCGGGTTTTTTTGGTGCGTTTTGTAATGTTATCTTCTGCTTTCTTGCTGTCGTGTCGATGCTCTACGTATTAACTTGAATGCATGTCGGGTTCAGGAACGACTGCCATGCAAGATTCTCAAGCCCACTGGCGTGGGCTGTGGTGCCGACGACATGGAGTTCGCTGGTATCGAACGTCGGCACCTTGCCACGTGGCATCCTCGATGAAGTTTTGTGTACTGTAGTTCGACTCCGGGAACAGCGGAAACTCCACTGCCAAAGCCCTGCCTCCCCGATGCGCATCCTGGGACTGTCGCCAATACACAGAGATGTCCAAGCAGGTGCTCAAGATACAGTATGGTAAGACGGGGCTGCCAAAGACCATCCGTGGTGCATATCTCCCTCGCCGCCCCCGCTCTGCGTTCCCTCCGGTCCTCCTCCGCTGGAACCGGGTAGTACTCCGTCAGAGGACATCTCGTCACGACTGCGGTTTCCCTCCTCCCCACGCCCACTGGCGGTCCGCACCGAGGTCGCGTAGGTGGACTTTCGGTCCCGGGGATGCGAGTGGTTCGAGAACGCACTCGACAATGAATGCGAACTCCGGGGTCCATTGAGCCTCAGGACGCGGCGGCCGGGGATGTACGCGGATGGGGGACGCGCTGCCAGTGCAGCATGCGGCGTGCCGTACGCAGGAGGTAGCGTCCATGGCTCGAGTTCGTGTTCGGGGCGACGCGTGTGATAGGACGGTGGGATAGTGGACAACGTCTGGACGGAGAACCCGTCATCGGACGGTAGTGGATGACTGGATCGTGACGGTGATATTGTGGGAGTGAGAGAAGTGTCTGGATGAGGATCCGTGATCGTAGAGCTACCGCTGGAACGTCGAGATGGAGTGTGAGAATGCCCGCCATGGTTGCGGACAGACACACTGACGGATCCTGAGCTGAAGATGGTCTCGGGCTCGGATGCGGCTACAGAGAGTGTGGACGACGGTGCTGAGCCACGTCGATGTGGAATCAGCGGGTCTGCTGGGCGGGGTACGAGCAATTGGACATCTTCTACATCTCTCGGGGTCGCGCTTGGTGACGATGCTACACCACGTACTAAAGTACCTCGCAGTCGTCAGTACTCGCGTTTCTGGGCATGTCATATGACTCACGGGATGAGAAGTACGCCCATTTGTCACAGTCAACGCTCCCCTGGGTAGCGCGACGCTGCATGTAGCGAAACGCCGCGCCGAGTCCTATCAAGCACACTGTGAGTCTTCTGATCAGCGGAGAGCAAGAGTATTGATGTGGGCCCGGGGAGGAGAGCGTACATATCATGAACCATGGGAGGATGGCTAAAGCACGTGCTAAGTCGTCCGAGATCATCTAGTCGTCAACGTCGTCGAGCCAACTATGTAGTCCAGACGTTATATATCCATCTGAGGTAATGTCTGATGGCGGTGGTCGACGTCAGAAGACTCCGGTATTTCGTCACACAGACACTTCAGAGATGAGACAGCGAAGACGCCACTCGCCCCGGGGGCCCTATCACCGGTGACACGAAGAATAGGTTGCGGTGCGGATGGAGTTTGAGTACCCGCGCATTTCACTATATGTAGCATGGGACATACTTCAACAAGCTGAAAGATCGCTCAAGCTATGTCTGCGTGGCAGATGTGTCACGGGTTTCCCTGCATGTTGCAACAGATCTACTTGTCTGACGTTGCCAGGTAAGTATGCGTCAAGAATCAATTGCCCGTGCTAATTCATAGAAGACGTACGCGTCGTCTGCCTTTGTTATGGATTCGGCTTCGCATTGTCTTTTGCGGCGCTCCCCAGAGATCGTCGGCGCCACCGTGACAGGTCATCGTGTTTCAAAAGGAGCGAATCCTTCACGTATATTCCGCGTATACCTGCCGTCAAACGAGATGAGGAGGAGGAAGGAGGAGGAGGAGGTTAGTAGGAGGAGCACTTAGTTGGGGGAAAGCTGTGGTTCAACGCAGGAGGCCAAAAAATCGTCGGCGTCTGCCGAGCGCGGGTGCATTTGGCGCTTCATCGTCGAGTTATCACCTCCTCCTCCTCCTCCTCCTCCTCCTCCTCCTCCTGCTCGTCGATGAACGCAGACACCGGCTTCGGCGACAAAGTGGTGAGCGTATGTCTTCTCCGCCACACACGCACGCCCAGTCGCCTGCAAAATCTGCTTCGGCATGCCAGTGCCTAGATGCACTGAGCACCCTCCAAGGACCGCTTCGCTACACGTCGTCAACACGTACCAGTCGACGGTCTGATGCACGTCTTGACAGATACCTGCTGTTAACTGCAGTACTGGTGATATCTATAATATGAGCGAAGCCGGAGCTTGACTAGGTAGAGAATTCTCCGTCTTCGTTGACGACATTTGGGCTCCGGAGGAGAGATCGTGAAGACGTGGAGGAAGGGTTCCTGCGCAATAACCCAATACGAGGTACACGGGCCCAAGTCGCAGTGCGTATCAATTGTTCGCTTTGCCTCATAACATCGCTGACGAACTGAAGGTTTAGTCTTCCTGCGCCTGCATCGCAACTTTCCATTCTCCTCCTATGTGCGGTATCCCTCCCGAACGTGCTTCATAGAGCGTTGCGCAGCCTGCCGTAACGTCTACGAAGACTTACTCAGAAGGTTGGTGCGCTTCTTGGCAGGCGATGCACGAACATATCCTTTCAGGTACGACTTGGGCTGTCTGCCGCGGTGATAGATCGCTCTCCAGCAGACACTCGGACGACGTCATACCACCGATTCGCCATGGTGATGGGCTACCCTACGAACGCGGCCACAGTGCCGGCCCCAGCTAGGCCTGAAGCTGAACGCGTAACGTCCGGCATTGCTGCGTGTAGTACTTACTCACTGGTGGTGAGCCCTACCATTTCATCGTGCAGAACACGAATGCTGAAGCCCATCGTAGACCTGTAGAGACGTCATACCGCTGTCATGTTTCAGGTCTGTAGAGCGGACGACATGCCGCCCTAATCCTTAATGGTACATGTAAAACCTGGGCGATGTCCGCACTGCGGACGCGCCCTTGGCCTTTAAGTAGGCTCTTGGTACGATGTATTCGACCTCCTTCCGTTCACTTCTGATTCACCCATGCTTCTCCTGCCGATAGTGCTTAGGCACAGATCGAAGTATCCTCAATGCGCGGGTTAGTGGAACGAAAAAAGGGCATGCCTCCAAACACTTGCGGTGCGTTCCTCGTCAAGATGTGAACATTGCCTGCTGACTTTGACTACGGCAGCCTCATACCCTAGACGGTCCAGATTATGGTCCCTTGCCTTTTCCCGCCACGTTATGCTCACCGTCACGATAACAATCACGATATACACGTCTCCCACGATCGCACAATCCGACCTCGCTTTTATCGCCATGCTCTCAAATATTACACAGTGCGTTCCCATCACCGTCTCCTGGTCCGGAGGAATACCGCCCTTCGACCTGGCTCTCGTATGTCCCGGAATCGCCACGCCCCTTCAACTATACACCGGCCTCGCCGACGACAGCTTCCAATGGTCGGCAAATATTTCTGCGGGAACGACTGTCTCCTTCCAGCTGGAAGACGCAGAAGGAGAAATGGTCGTGTCGCAGGCGGCTCTGACAATTGCGCCAGGGCCGGACTTCTGCCTCCCGACATCTGTCACGTCGACGTCGACAACGTCCCAGTCCACCGCCTCACCGTCAGGGCACTCTACTACTACTGCGTCCCCGACCCCCACTGTCTTCGAGTCAGTCAAGAAGCCGAACGATCTGGGAGCGGCCTCATACTCTGGCATCGCGATCGGTGGCACGTTCGCACTCGTCGGGGCAGTGGTACTGTTAGTGATGGTACGGCGGAGGTGTCGTCGCCGGGTATCCAGGTACCCTAGAGGTTCGCATCATCCTCATTCATACTCATGTGTAGCTCCTTTGAAAGACGCAATCCTTCGTAGACCTAGTGGACCTGAACGAGTCGCCGCGGCCGACCGGTGCTGCGACGCCGCCATGGCGGGACGGTTCAATCCGGCAGCGTCCTCCGACTATATACATGCCTTCCTCGCGCAAGCTGTCGCAGCTCTTCGAGTCGCATTCTCCCACGTCGCCCGACGCCATCCCTCTTCACGAAATTGTCGGACAGCAATACGTCCCAGGATTGACGGAGCCCAGTCGAGCGTTCCGCCCAGGACCGTCCGGCCCGCCGTCCAAGCGGAGCAACCTCGAGCGCAGGGGAGCGATCCGCTCAGAACACATCTCCCGACCCCTACCCATGCCACCCGGCCTTGGTCCTGTTGAGACTTCCTCGGAACCAACGTCTCCCGTGCTCCAGCAGTATGCCGACGCCACGCGCGGCCCGAGGCAGGAGCTCGATGGGGGAGTGCGCCTTGCGGGAGGCCCGCCCGAGGAAGACTGGGATAGACTCAGTGACATACTGCCCACAGTCCCGCCGCCGTATCGACGCTACACCAAATGAAGTAGTATCTCCGGTGATTAGGTGCGGAAGGGGATGATACTTACCTGACTTTTGGTGCAATGCTGATGGGCGCGTCCTCTACAGAAGGACAGTGCTGGGATGGATCTGTGCATTATGATCTCCAATGTAGCTGCAACTGAATGTCGAGCATGGCTCTGATCTGAATGGCGGAGAACTGAGTGCAGTATGTGGCTGTGAGTCCCCGAAGCGCCCTGTACTTGGTTTCGCTCCACCATCATCGCAGGAATCAAATACACGCTCCCGCCTATACAGCTTGCTCATCCGGTGTAACGCGGCCTTTTCGTGCGTTAAGCGAACATGACAAATGGTCCAAAGTTGTGCAAGCGTTGCAGACTGCGCACAGGACAGCACGACGACGACGCAATAAAGAGTTGACGTGGCCGCGCGTACTGAGGCTCCCGTGCTTTCCTGATCTCTTCGTCTGTCAATCCGTCATGCCTGCTGACGACCCTTCTCTTGTGCCAGGTTTTCGGACCTCACCCGTTCTCGCGATGACAGATGAGTACGTCGCCAGAATCGAAACAGTATTCCCGACCTGATCTAACCAACTCATTCGCAGGATGAAAGATGTCAGCTTCGAACCTCTGTACGATATCGTACCTTCGGACAGCGCAAGGCCGCTTCTAGTGCAAGGCTCGAAGTTCTGGCTCATCCTGGTCTCGAACCTCCTAGTCGACCTCCTCTCCGCGCTCGACCTGGTGAGAGGTCTCCTCCGCTTCATCCCGACATCTCTGACCCACACCCGACATGCACAGACGGCCGTATCCACAGCGCTGCCGACGATCGTCGACGATCTGCACGGCACGGACTTCATCTGGGCCGGGAGCGCGTACACGATCGCCTCCACAGCAGTCCTCCCGCTCATTGGCGGGCTCGTCTCCAGCTTCGGGCGCAGGCCGATCTTGCTCTTCTTTATCGCGTGCTTCGCTGCGGGATCTGCAATTACGGGCGCTGCGCAGAGCATGAACATGCTCATAGCCGGACGCGGTGCGTTGTCCGCCTTCTCACACTTTGCCAGGAAGACTGATCCGGCTATGTAGCTGTGCAGGGATTCGGCGGGGGAGGTTGCCTGTCTGTGGCGGAGATCGTATGTGCGGACATGATCCCGCTGCCAGAGCGGGGCAAGTTCCAGGGAATCACCGCTGCGTATGTCGCCCTCGCTGCTTCATCCTAAGCAGGTCATGACCTGACTGGGAGCGTAGCGTATGGGCAGCCGCATGGTACGAGTTCTCCACCGGGTGCGGTCGGTTGTCTCACCCGCGATGATAGCGCTATAGGGCCTCCGATAGGCGGGGCGCTCGCTGGAGCAGGAGCGTGGCGCTGGCTCTTCTTCCTCAACCTCCCGCTCTGCGGCATAGCCCTCGTGGCGAACTACGCCTTTCTGCGGGTGCACACACCCAAGGAGAGCTTCATGAAGAAGGTCAAGCAGATGGACTGGGCGTGCGTACCCTGAATCTCATCAACCTCTTGGTGCTGACGACCGTGCAGAGGTCACGCACTCGTCATCGGAAGCACGGTGTCCCTCCTGCTAGCTCTGACTTGGGGTGGGGTTCAGTACACTTGGGTCTCTCCTCGCGTCTTAGTTCCTCTTGTCGTTGGGGCGGTAGGCCTCCTTGCGTTCCTGGCGGTCGAGTACTTGCGGCCTAAAGAGCAGACGGTGCGTACTCGGTCGTCTTGCAGGAGCGGCAACTGATCTCACATCAGATCCCGAGATTCTTCTTCACTAACCGTACTATGTTTAGCGGGTATGTGGACCCGTGCACTGCTACGAATACTCACTGAGTCTGCGCAGTTACGCTGGCACCTTCTTCCACGGCATCGCCGCACTCTCAGCCATCTGTGAGCAGTAAGACTCGCCAGCGCGAGTCCTCGCTAACGCTTCGACACAGACTATCTACCCGTCTACTTCCAGGCGGTACACGGAGCATCCGGGGCCGCCGCAGGCGTCGACATGTTCGGCCTCTCGTTCACCATCCCGATCTTCTCCATTGTGTGCGGCGTATCCGTACCCATGCTCAACATCTACCGGCCGCAGAACTACATCGGCTGGGCTCTAATCATCGTCGGCTTTGGAGTCCTTTCGCTACTCGATGAAAGCAGCACGCGGGCTCAATACATTGGATATCAAGTCCCGCTGGGCATGGGGCTCGGCATCATATGGCTGAGCACGCAGTTCGCCATTCTGGCCCCCCTGCCTGTGTCAAACAACGCGCATGCCATTGCGTTCTACACCTTCACGCGAAGTTTCGCTCAGGTGAGTAACGGTGATGTTTTGTGCACGTACCTGGAAAGCTGACGTATAATATCGCAGAGTTGGGGCGTCGTGATCGGCGGGACCATCCTCCAGAACACTCTCGCCCGAGCGCTGCCTTCGGCGTTCGTAAACACCCTCCCGCGAGGCGTGGAAATCGCATACTCCGCCATTCCTGCATTGGTGGACCTCGCAGAGCCAATCAAGTCCGAGGTGCTGCTCGCGTTCGCCCGGAGTACCAGGTTGATCTGGCTGGTCATGATAGGCGTAGGAGGAGCAGGGTTCCTGTCTTGTTCACTTATGCGAGAGGTGCCTATGAGAACGGACATGGATGAGACGTGGGCGGTGAAAGAGTCGGAAAAGGGGAGAACACCTTGACTGCGGCTGAGGTCAGGTAGCGTACGTATCTATTAGTAATCCTTGGGGAGAGGAGACTTCTGTGTGTTCGAATGTGCTCGAGCAAAAACGGTGTGGGGAAAAACAAGTCACATTCGGCCGGTCAGAAACATGGAGTTGCAGTGCTGGGTTTATGTACAGGAAAACACTAGCAAGCCAAGGATACGAGGAACGAGACGAGACAACGGGCATCAGACTATAGGTGGACAAGGCAGAACCGAGTCCGAGCTGGCGAGCGAGTGCGAACATGGCCGACATAGCTCAAATCTCGGTGGCGACAAAAGAACCATCCCCCTTCTTAGAGACCACGATCGTCGTGTCCCCCTGCAGTCCCAGCAGGTCTTTCTTCCAAATCGGGGTCTCCTGCTGGAGCTCGCCCTCGATGATCTGGCTCTGCTTGTACCTCAGCGCAACGTATGCGCTCAAGACGGGCGTGAACTTGCCGGCCACCGTCTGAGTGTTGCCGACGTTGGGCCAGGTGAGCGCGACGTTGACGCCCTCAGTGGCCGTGCCCGCGTCAGTGAGGAAGCCTGCAGATGTGTAGTCGTCAGCTCTCCTGCATTCAATCGCTTCAAGACACTCCAGAACGTACCAAGACCGATGCCGGCGGGTCCACCAGTCTCGTTGCGACCCCGGACGATGCCCTTGGCAGCGAGCGCTTGGTCGGGCACCTCGGGCACAGGTTTCTGCGAAACCCCTATGAACAACGAGGTGCTCGAGGACCACGGAGAGAGGACTCACGGTCCAGGCCCGGATAGGGACACCGCTTGGGTTATCAAGACGAAGCGTGGTCGTCTGACCGACCTGTGGACAAGAGGTGCGTTACCGCTGGGCGACTGCGAGGCTCTGCCACAGGGAAGGTCACGTACTTTAATCGGCGTGTAACTTCCTGCGGTCACAATCGAGCCTTGGCCGCGTTGCGTTGCGGTGTAAGCGAGACTGCAATGTATAGCGTGAGACTGTGGGAGAAATATGTTAAGGAGACCTTGACTAACTTCTCGGTCCAGGTGACTTCGAGGATGGAGCCACCGTTGGCCGCAAGACCCGTTACTCTGGGAGCAGAATGTGAGTCGAGCAGAAGAGAATCGGACAGGCGCATGTCTTACTTCCAAGCAACGGGAAACTGGTTGATGAAGAGATCTTCATTCGGTGGGGTGAAGCAAAGCATCAGCGTGACGTTCTCGCCGAGGTTGTTGCTGACAGACACATTAGTGAAACGGCCAAGAGGACCTTAACACAGGGAGTGATCGAGCGTACCTCCTGAAAGTGAGGTTTCTGGTAACCATTGGTGACTGGGTTGTTCTTGTTCGCGACTCGAGGTGTCTTTGGGGAGGAACCTGGAGAGAGGGAGTAGCGATGCGTCAACCGGCTTATAAGCACGACGTCCTTCCTGTGCTCTGCATCACGTTCACGCTTTCACACCGCAGGTGTTCGCACACGACGTTCCCGATATGTTGTCTTTCTGCAACGTTGCACAGGTCCCGCGTGCATTACTCGCTTCTATTCGGCTCCGTTTCTTCTATCCTATGCCCTCCCGGTCCCCATATTGTGTGCTCGTCGGCCAGACCGTGTGCAGACCAACGTGGATCATGAATTGTCCACACTATTATTATCACGGTGCAGCTCAGCGACTTCAGGGACATTCAATGGCTAGACGAATACTCATGATGCCGCCAGACTTGCATATGTTTCGGGTGCAGATCTGTCCACCACGGTGTTGACACGCGTAGAACGTGTATACAAGGATTGCAGGTGACTACATAAACTTGGCTGGCCAAGATCTGCAGATCGCGTCGGCGAGGAAGTAACCACAGCGATGGGACAACTTGTCTTGAAAACAGACATATACAGAGAGGAATGCGGAAGAGAGAATGCGGGATAAGTCCTAACGGTCTGGTGATTTCCGTGGCGGCGGGCGGGATATCACAGTTTGTCAGGCAGTCGATCGCTCTCTCTACTCACTACTGGTCTGCTATTTCTACCGCAGGTCAATCCGCCGTCCAATCGTCTGTATGGTCACTGACATATACTAGGCCCTCGAATATTGAGCTTCTGTTCGTTGAAGGCATGCATGGCCGGGATACCCGCACCTGCGAGGACCGGGCGATACAACAGGGTCATCGATCATCTATCAGTTCTTCTTCAATGCACGGTGGGACTTCTAGCTGCATTTCTCCCGTCGTAATGGCGACTTCCCTGCAGTGTACTGACAGCACGCACATCCTCGAAGCCTTCGATGTGGCCCATATACCCGCAGTATACAAAGACGATCCTGCAGACAGGCAGTCACGCCCGGTGCTAGTAATGTCTCTATCAACACGGTGTCTCATATAGCCTGTGGTGTGCTCCGTGTTTCTCATCGCGTGCTATAACCCGATGACTCGGTCATCCAGATATGATCCAAATATAACCAAGAAGTTCGACTACGGGTAGACGGCGGCACAACCAGCCGGGCAGCACGAATTCTGCTCGGGAAACTCCATTCGACAGTCAAGACGGGCTCCATGACGGACTCGCCAGAATGATGCTCGAACGAGGTTACTACCAACCGCGCCGGCACCCTGCTAAGCTACCCGCAGGGACAATATCTCCTCGGACTTGGTCAAGATAGTGGCGAGCGGCTCGGGGCGCATGAGCACCAGCACGAGCCGTGCGGACGAGTACTCTAGAGCACACTGTGGACGATCTGTATGCAGCTAGGGTTCGAGGGTAGCCCGGAACCGTCTAGGGGCCAACGTGGTGTAGTCGCCCTCATTGGCGTGCCACAGGGGGAGTACCCGCTATGATGCCGCATAGAAATTGGCGCAGATATCTGCAACCTCTGTAGAGGATATTTGCGAACGGTGTTGCAGAACGGTTATGATGATTTGGATCTGGCAGCGTGAATTATGACGGGAGGCATCCCGACAGACCAGAGGCCACGCACGTTTTCAGTAAACGGTTGCATGCTAGTGAATCCCTGGACAAACAGGTCATCGCGATCGCGTTGTATAGCCTTCTCTATCGGAAATCCCTGAGCTCGACGTGAGTCCACCTGTCAAGCGGAACGATGTTGGTATATACCTACCCTGCACTGTGCATTAGTAACGGCACAGCTTTGCCAGTGAAAGTCGACCTCTGCCATTACTCCCAGCCTGTCTGATGCCACTGAGAGATGCCGCAGCTTGTTGAGCATTAGCCAAAGCACATCTAGCTTGTCGTTGTAGTCTTCAAGAAATAGAAAGAGGCCGTCGGCATCGTTGTGCGTCCGATCTTCAGAAGCTAACAAATGACCATATATAACGTTTCATGACCACCTGTACATATGGTGAGATGGCCGAGCGGTCTAAGGCGCCAGACTAAGGCAGCTGCCGGTAATCTGGTCCGAAAGGGCGTGGGTTCGAATCCCGCTCTCATCATTGACATTGGTCAAGTGTTGTTGCTTTTTGTTGCTGTTTCCTCCCGCTGCAGGTTAGTGACCCCAGTCCATGCTCGCCGCAACCTGTAGCTTACCAGCACAAAGTCCTGCAAGGCATCACTTCTTCAGGACAGCAGGGGCGGGGGAGAAGGAAAAGCGACGGGTTGATGTAAGTACACGTGCAGACTCGACAGAACTCTAACTCCTCCCACTCTCCGTCTCGTCTTCGTCAATATAAGACTCACACTCAGCTCGTATTTTTTGACCAGCTTACCCCACGAGCTTGCTTTTCTGACTGTACCTACTCAGGGCACGACAGGCTTCAGGTGAAGTAGCGGGCAGCAGTGCAGTAAAGTCCGTCTGCATTCAACCATAAATCACGCGGTGCGGTACCAAGGCCCGATTGCTGGGGTGAGAACACAAGACGTTTCTGAACTCACTCAAACGGCCTCGAACTTAATACCAGATCGCCTCCCATTCATTCGAGATATCCCTGCCAGTGGCCCCCACCATCCTCGACCCTATTCGCCTGTCGTCTACCCTGCATTATGGCAAAGGCAGTTGGCATTGATCTCGGTACCACGTTTTCGTGAGTCCTTGCTTGGGATCAATTCTCTTGCGTTTTGGCCTTCTCTGCTGACACATGTTCTCCAGTTGCGTCGGGGTCTGGCAAAATGATCGTGTGGAGATCATCGCGAACGACCAGGGGAGTCGCACAACGCCCTCTTACGTCGCCTTCACTGGCATAAAACGCCTCTTTGGCGATTCAGCAAAGGACCAGGCGGCGATAAACCCCCAAAACACTGTATTCAACTCGAAGCGTCTCATCGGTCGCAAATTCGGAGATGCCGAGGTTCAGTCCGATATCAGGCACTTCCCCTTCACCGTCTTCGACAAGAACGGCACTCCGTATATTCGCGTCCAATACCGAGACCAGGAGAAGGAGTTTGTCAGTAGCCTCTTATCTCAACCCCGCATTGAGTATATTTTCTGACGACAATGATGCAGTGTCCGGAGGAGATCTCTGCTATGGTGCTCACCAAAATGAAGAAGGTCGCCGAGTCTTACCTCGGTGACACTGTCACCAACGCCGTCATCAGCGTCCCCGCACACTTTAACCACTCTCAGCGGCAGGCCACCAGAGATGCAGGTACTATCGCAGGTTTGAACGTCCTGCGTCTCATGGACGAGCCCAGCGCAGCCGCCATTGCCTATGGTTTTGACAAGAAGACACAGGGTGAGCGCAACGTCCTCGTGTTCGATCTTGGTGGAGGAACCTTGGATGTGTCCCTCGTGACTATGGAGGAGGGTATCTTTGAGGTCAAAGCCACCGCCGGTGATACCCACTTGGGTGGCGACGACTTCGACAATCGTCTCATGATGCACTTCACCAAGGAATTTAAGCGGAAACACAAGAAGGGTAAGTAGCCTCAGCTCTGTGGTGCACACGCGAGCTCGTAAGTAATTGAAGGCACCGTCATCTAGATATTTCTGGCAACCCTCGTGCTCTCCGTCGTCTCCGTACGGCTTGCGAGCGCGCCAAGTGCAACCTCTCCTTCCAACATCACACCCACATCGAGATCGACTCCCTCTATGAGGGCCTAGACTTCTACACCTCACTTACCCGTGCGCGCTTTGAAGAGCTCTGCCAGGACCTCTTCTCCGCCACCCTCGAGCCCGTCGGGAAGGTCCTCCGCGACTCTAAGATCAGCAAGGCCCAGGTCCACGAGATTGTGCTCGTCGGTGGTTCCACCCGTATTCCTCGTATCGTTCAGCTCGTCTCGGACTTCTTGGACGGAAAGGAGCCCAACAGGTCGATCAACCCGGATGAGGCCGTCGCATACGGTGCCACCGTCTATGCTGCCATCCTCACCGGTGATACCGCAGAAAGGTGTATGGACATCCTCCTCCTCGATGCTATACCTGGCTCCCTCGGTATTGAGACCGAAGGTGGTGTCCTGATGCCGCTCGTCAAGCGCAACACCACCATCCCCACAAAAAAGGCTGAGATCATCTCCACGGACTCGGACAATCAGTCCACATTCTTAATTCGAGTCTATGAGGGTGAGCGTGCACGAACCGTTGACAACACCAAACTCGGCGAGTTCGAGCTCTCTGGCCTGTCGCCGGCTCCTCGAGGCATTCCTCAGATTGAGGTTGTGTTTGACATAGACTCGAACGGTGTCTTGATTGTCTCCGCCGTCGACAAAACGACCGGCAAGTCAAACAGCATCAACTTTTCGAAGGACAAGCGCCGTCTGTCGCAGGAGGAGATCGAACGCATGGTCTCCGAGGCTGAGAAGTACAAGGTCGAGGACGAGCTAGCCGGCGCTACCATCACCGCGAGGAACTTCCTCGAGTCATACACCTACAGCCTCCGCGACTCGCTCATGGACGGGAGGTCCGCGGCCAACTTCAACGCTGCTGACAGGAGGAAGCTCGAGGACGCTGTCAACAAGGTGATGTCGTGGCTCGAGTCCTCGCAGGAGTCGCCACGGGAGCAGTATGAGAAGCATCAGAAGGAGCTCGAGGCAACTGCCACTCCCATCATGCAGAGGTACTACACCTTTGCGAGTGGGATGGGGCCCAGAGGCCCGGATGTGCGGGGTTTCGATGCCGAGCATGAGGAGGAACTCGCCCGAGTGGCGGCACGGAACCGCCTTGAGTCATACGCCAACTCGAAGATCAACGTCGGACACTTCCTTGACCAGCAAATCGTGTTTCATGATTCGTACCTGTCTAAGCTCCGCGCCTGGGGCAAGGAGCTGGATGACGCCGTGATGGAGGCGAAGACATTGGTTCATACACCGGACATATCGAAGGATGAGTACGAGGAGCAGGAGAAGAAGCTGGAGGCGACCGTCAGCGACATCAAGCAGAAACTCGGTGTCTCATGATTCACATGGTCGAACCAGATATCTCATCTTGCTTTGCTCGCTGTGGTTGAACGACAGTCTTCGATGTGCTTGCGAGCCGTATTTCATGCTGGTGTTTCACAAGTCTTCCGGGCGTTATCACCCGTTCCACAATCTACATAGGGCTCGAAACTGTATATAACGCGAGAACACGATCTTTAAATCGGGTCCTCCAAGCTAAGCTTTACCAGATACTCAATCTGCTCTGCCCGATAGTCGTCGCGGGTGAGGTTGAACGTGGGTTCCGCGTCGTTGAACGTCAGCATAAAAGGCGTCGAGTTGGTATACTGCGGCCACGAGACGGCCCCGTCGCCATTCGGGTTGAGCGTCGCGGCGAAGCGGATGAGATAGTCACCCAGCGGCCCGCCTCCGAAGATGTCCGCGAGCTCGGAACCGTGAGGCTGGGGTGCATGTCAGTCAATCAGCCGAGGATCGTGCAACAAAGAGCGGTACGTACATATCCGAGGCCGTCGACCCCGTGGAACTTGCTCACTTGACGTTCGCGGAAAGTCAGATACGTGCTCGTGTGTGCGATAAGCGATAGAAAGACGTACAGTACATATACACTGGCTGCTTGTCCGCGAGATGCTGCACGAACAGCCGACGGGGCGCGTGCTCGATGAAGTCGCCCTGGAAGGCCGCCATTCGCTTGTACTGGGGCGTGTAGGTGAAGTTGTCCCCGGTGTCGTACGGGGATCCCAGGGTGGGGTCGGCCGGGTAGAGGTCGAGGATCTTCGCTACCGCGTCGCGAGAGGTGTTGCGGTAGTAGTTCGAGTGGATGTAGTCCAGGAACTCGTCGTCGGTGCTTTGAAGGCGCGATAGCTGTCAAGACCGTTCGAGGAGATGATGAAAGATAGGGTATGCTCACGTCAAGTTCAGAGTGCCGAAGGAGAACACCGTCCCTTCGTCAAAGTCGTTGCCTGCAAGATAACAAGTGAGCGGAGGTCCACCAGACAATTCAACTAAAAGACATACCAGTGATGATCGGGATGCGCGCCACCTGGCCATTCAGCAACTCCTGCTGGGGAATATCGGGGATGAACGCTCCATCCGCACGGGGGAAGTAGGGTGTGTTGACTTGCTATACGACGCACGTCGAAATCGTGGACGTCAGCGACCAGAATCAGAGGTGGAGACGTATCATGCTCACTTGGAAGTTGACGAAGGTCGGCGTCTTGTCCATGGCCGCCTTCAGACTCTCGGCAGGAACCGTCCGCAAGCAGTCGAGCGTATCAGTCGCATTCGCGCATCCCGTATCGGCGACAATTTGGTCGTAGTTGGCTTGGATGTACGGGTTGTCGACCGTGCCCGTCGGAATCAGAGCGCCAGACTCCATAAATGCAGCGCGGAAGAGACCTTCTGTGTCGCCTCCGTTGGCCTGCATCTGCAACGCGACAGCCACCGAGCCTGCGCTCTCGCTAGTGCTCTGCAGGGGTAACCCCCGGGTGTCCCGAGGCTCACCCCCACCCTTACCCCCGACAACCCTTACCCCTGGCCAAAGGGTAAGGGGTCTCTGAGGGTATGGCAGAGGGGTAAGCAAGGGTGAGGGGTTTACTGAAGGGTATCAGTTATCATTGATCAAGCATTACTTACATACCTTAGAGTTGCTAACAGTGACAAGCGAGAAGTAGATTCACACAATGATGAGCGAACGTGAAGACATATCAATTACAAAGTCAGCGGCGCGGTACAACAATCAATCACGTAGTACTATCTTGTCCCACCCATCCTCCAAAAGGATCTCCTCGTCGCCCTCAAGCTCCCCCAGCTTGGCCACAGTGGCCTCGACGTCGCTGTCATCAACGAGCTCCAAGAGCGACCACTCCCCAAGGCAGAGGAGGGCACGTATGGACTGCGCCGAGAGACCATTGCGGACGTGGGGAAGAAGGAGGCGGCCGCGTGAGAACACGCGCTCGATGTCGACAGATGTAGCTACGCACATGGAGGTGTTAGCACACAGGACGAGATGGGCAGCGGGCTGCGGGACAGACGACGTACCAGGTATAGTGAGGTACGCAAGCGCCATGCGCGAGAGCCGGGGGTACTCATTGCGGTGGTCATACCACCACTTGACGGGGTTCTTCGTCGGCTCGGTGGGCGCCTCGAGGTAGCGTTGAAGTTCGGACCTCTTATCCTGTCGCTTGCGACGCTTGAAGATTGGGAGATCATCGAACTGATTGCGTGGCTGAAGAGAGAGCTGAAGCGGAGGGGCAGATGAATACATGAACACATACCTTTTGAGATGAGCTGGCAGCGCGAGCGGCGTCACCGTTGCCGGGTTGCGAGGCAGACTCCGAGGCTTCAGGCACAGGTAGATCGGCATACTTACCATCATACTCCTCGGTGAGCAGCGTACGAACCTCCTCAATCCAATCCTCCTCCCAATCGGCCTCCTTGAAGTAGTCGAGCTTCCACTCGGGATGGAAAGCTAGCGGAGGCATCTGTAGTTAGCAAGGCTCGCGCGCGTGTCAAAAATGTACGTACCCATCGCAAAACGGTAGACGAAGCTGTCGTCTGTCTGACCGTAGTACCGGTTGCATGTTTTGCGGCCGAGGGACGCAGCTGCACGGACGGGGCGGGAGATTGAGGGATCGAGGGCGAGCAGGGCGAGTTGTTCATCGAGGTGGTCCATGGCGGGGATGACGTTGACCAGGTTAGGAGTACCATACCGCGAGAAGAAGTGAGTCGCATCTGAGAAAAGCTAGAAGATGAAGGCACAATGAGCAGGGAGCGGGGCAACGTGCGAGACGACGATTTCGAACACGCGCGCGCGTGCAGGGGATGCAGCACGTGACACAATCAACGGGTCTGTGCGTGGGTCATGGGCGCTACGAAATTCGAACGTCACTCACCTTCGGTACCTTGCAAAGCTCTTTCACCATCTCCCACTCGTCATCGTCCAGCTCGTAGTCTCTTAAATCATACTTCTTGCTCGCTGTGATCTTGTCGACGGCCTCTCGGTACTCCAGCGCCACCTCAAGCATCGTATACGTACTGTTCCAACGAGTGCGCACGTCACGCGGCAAGACACGTCCCGGCAAGTCCAGCGACTTGACGATATCATGCCAAGCCGGGAGGAGGATGGTCGAGGAGAACAGGATCTTGTAGGCGAGCGTCCGGATCTGAGGGACATGGGTATCAGAAAACACCGGGTAAGCACACATCATGCACGTACCTTTGTGAGAACGAGCTTGACCGGGAGGATGGCGTTGTTCAGCTCCTCCCGTTCAGTGTCGTCCATCTCTTCGCGCTCGTCGATGAAGCCGTCCGCGTTGTCATCCTCCCCTCCGTCCACACCTGCAGGCAAGTTCAAGCCGCCTTGATAGAGATCGATGTCGCCCAAAAGCGCCTCGATCTCCTTCTCAGCGTCTTGGACTGCCTTCCCTTGCTTTCCCTTCTCGATATCGAACGGCCGCAAGACCGATTTTGCACACAAGTTTACGATGTGATCAAAACACCGCGCGCGCGCGAACTTCCCGTTGAAGTTGGGGAGCGTCTGCGCGAGGGTATCGACCATTGTATCGTTTGGGTAGGCGTTGTCCGCCGTTACGCCGAGAATCTTCCACCACAGGTGAGCTGCTGCCCGCTTCTGACGTGCAGACATGCTGACTCACTTTGTCCTGTATCTCAAACTCTTTCAGCACGCCCTCAAATGCCTCCGCGAGTGCTTCGCCGGTGTGCGACTCCGCGACCTCGACGACGTCGAGGATGAAGCTCAGCGGGGCTCCCTCGTATTGCAGATGCACCCCGAAGGCCAGCAGCGCCTTGTGGTTAGGCGAGGTCCACGCGTCCATGGTAAAGTTGAGTTCGCCATCGTAGTCCTGCCCCCAGCCGTGATCCCCGGTCAGTCCTCCCTTCACTTCGCAAGATTCGTCCACTCACCCGAAGCATACGCGCGATCCGGGCACGGCACCGCGCGAACACGCGTCGCACATCACGGGAGACCGTCGCGGGCGACGGAATCTTGTACTCCGGCCGCCCCGTCTTCATCAACATCAAGAAAGCTCGATCCTTTACCATTTCGTACGGCCGTTTGTTCTCCGCCATCCACCGGACAATCCACGCACTACACAGTCCCATCAGAAGACTGCGATTGGGGAGAGATAAGCACGACGTGTACGTACCGCGCTTCCTTGGATGTGTGCTGGCGCGTTGCATAGCTGACCTTCCCTTTTCCAGTGCGCTTGAAGAAGCTCGTGATGGTCCCGGAGCGGCCGAACTCCTCGATCATCGGGCGGACGTTCGCCCCCCTGCCAGCGCTCTCGGCGACGCGCAGAATCTCCGCACCCCAGCAAGTCTTCACATGCCCGCGCATGTTGCCCGTCGACGTCGCGTCACCGGTGTTCTGATACCGGATCGTCTTGTGCTGGCAACCGGGCTTCGCGCACGAGAACACATGCCCGATTTTGCCAGGCTCTGGCTGCACTATGCCTACCTCCGGTTTGAAGAACGAATACACGGCAGCATTGAAGTGCTTCTGCCGGTCCTCTGATATGAGGTAAGTATCCATCGCGCATCATCTGATATGCAGACTCACCGAGATCTTGTTCCGGCGTTTTGACCTTAGGCTTCTTCGGTGCCTGCGATGCCTTCTTTCCCGCCTGCGAGCCCTTCTTCGGCGCGGGGATCTCCTCGATCTCATCGCCGTCGTCAGGTGCCGCGGTGCTCGCGCGCCTTGAGCTCGCGCGTGTCACGTCGTCTTCATCCTCGACATCTTCGACCGTGGGAGACTGGTAATTGCTGCCGGTGCTGGACTTCGACTCGACGCTGATGGTGCTTCCGGTTTCACTCCCGCTCTTCCGCTTCTTCTTGACACGACTCGCAATAGATGAAGCTTGTCTTTTGATGGCTGTTGTAACCTTCTCGACTAGTTTGGGCTTCGCCATGTTGTATACTTACAGCCCAAGTATGGATCTTCCCTTGTTCTCGCCAGCCATGCACCTCGTTAGCTTATGTAATGTACAACTATGCAGTTTCGGAGTTGAATGCCATGTGATGTCTCGGAATCTCCCGCGCATTGCCCACCCCTTCGCATTCTAAGTCCGTTTGAGTGCCCAATAATTGCTGTTATCCCCATATAAATTATACCGAAACCCCCAAGGGTTGGTCAAGGGTGTCGAGGGTTGCTCGAGGGCTACCCCCACCCCTACCCTTGGCCAACCCTACCCCTCAACCCTGAGGGTTTCCCATACCCCTGCAGGGCACTAGCTCTCGCCCCAGCTAGAGGAAAGGCTCTGTCAGTCGCTGTCCAAGTACGCTGCGGACGGCGCGGTGGAAGTGTATCGCTACTCACAGCATGACCTTCTCCGGATCCCCGCCAAACGCCGAGATGTACTTCTGAATCCAGCGGAGTGCCTCACGTTCTGTGCTACGTAAGTTTCTTGAAAGGGAAGAAGAAGGCGGGAAACACCGTACGATCGTGGAGTGCGATGTTCGCGACGCCCGCATCCTTCACCTCTTTCCCGCCAAGGAACCCAAACGCTGTGTGGAATCTTAGCGATGCGATGATTGCGGACTAGTTGCAACCGCTCACCGCTCAACCTGCGGGCCATGCTCAGTCAGAGACCATGCGTTTCGGATAGAAAATAGTAGCCTACCTGTAGTTGACTGCGACGTAGATCATCGGATGACCGACTTCGACGGACCTGGCGACGATTAGCTCGCCGGGTTCGCTGCAAGTACCGTCAGAGCATATACGACCTCGTCGTGAGGATTTGACACGTACACTGCATTAGAGCCTATCTGGAAGCCGCCTGCAAAGCTGGGATTAGTCCTGCGTAGGAATGGGATAGATCTCGGCAGCGCATACCTCCAAAAATCCACTAGAAAGACTATTGTGAGTCTAGAACTGCTCATATAGACTGCGACACATACCACTGCGACCGGAAGTTTGGACTGGGGACTTGTGTCCGCGGGTACGATCACGTTCAGGTTCAAACCTACCGGCTCCTAAGATCAGCTTGTCTCGCTGAGACACTCGCTGGCTACTCACAGTCCTCGCTTATAGGGACATCCGGGAGAGTGAGAAACCCTGCCAGCGACATGTAGTCGCGTGCAGGAGCCGGCAGGTCGCTCGGCAGCGCTAGAGGCGGGAACGTCTGCTGGATGCACTGGTTACCAAATGCCGTTGCATTGAACGTCCCATTAAACGGCGATACGGGCACAGGTAGGCGCAGGCGCAGGTCGCCGACTCTGGCGCGAACAACAGTCAGCACGATGACGAGATAGCTTGACAGGATGAAGGAGACGCACGGCGGTTGGGCGAATGGTAGGCCCAGGTACTTGACGACTGTTCCGTTTGGCTGGCCGATGACGGTCGCACTGTCCAAGGTGACCGTCGGAGTGGTGGACGCGGAGTGGGCTGTAGCACCGAAGACTAAAAATGCCAGGAGAGCATGATTGAGGGCACAAAGGGGCCTGAGTGGCATGCTGCTGAAAGGCTCGGGAATTGCCCTTCGGTCAGTTCAGGGTACGCCTATAACTGTAGATCCTATATACCCGCATCGTGCGCCTCGATGACACCTCGGTACGAGCACATGAAACGCCACAATGAGCTGGGTCGCATACTAGATTCGCGCCTTCCACTAGGTCCGAGGATGGCCGTAACACGTACAGGCCGCGCGGGCGAGCTTAGGATGAGCTCAGCAACTGTTCAGCAGCCCTAAGGCCGACCTCCGATTGTATTTGGCAATACAAATAGGCTTTGCCGCGAGCTTATTGCCGAATGCTGTCCAACAGCGGTGCTTCGGTCATTGTTGAACAATGAGTCGGGATGACCGGAGGCGCGAGTTCCAGTGGGACAGAATGAAGAACTGGCTCATCGGGTGCCTGAGGCTGCTGTGAGAGCCGGAGAGACGACGCCTTGCTGGGAGGGACCATTGGTCTCGAGGTCTGACAACTCTAAAGTGAGAAAGACGGCGATCACCATGCAAGCCGTAACATGTGCACGTACTTACTGAAAAGTTTTGAAGTGTCTGAGATCCGCATTCAAACTCAGATAGAGCTTATGTCAGCGAAGAGTAAGTATCATCAAAGGCTCGTCATGCCCGAAACTGATCACAGCATCTTGACCAACAACCCAACGGACATCGCAGCAGGAAGGTCGCGTTGCCCAGCTACAGGCTCTCTCACGGCATCCGGTATGCCACGCTGTCAGAGTCCATCTCTGACTTTGACTTCGTCGGCAGTGCAATCGATGCACGAGTCAATGTCCATCCGGAGACCAGCATCGACACTTAACTTCTTGAGCAGATAGAAGCCGGTATGTTATGACATTGCATCCCCGCCATAACTTATGGAAGCCGATCTTGTCACTTCTCTTCCCAGCCATACGCATGGGAGATACTGCGACCAGGCGGGTTGCGAGGCGCAGTTGACGGCCGTCATCGCTACCCAACTCACCCGCTCACGGACGCTTTCGGTTTCCTCGTTTGCAGTCCATCCGCTCGCTTGCTCTTATCCTGGCTACGTACATCTAGATGACTATAATTCAGCTCGGAGGAGCCACAGTAGACCTTGTTGACGACGTCGATGCGAGCGTGGTCTACGCAGGTACCTGGGCACACCACAACGCTAGCCCAGGAGATTACGCAAAGACGGTGTCTGAGACCACCGTGGTCGGCGACACAGTCAAGTTCACTTTCACAGGTTCGTATATGCCCATATCGCTATCACTTCACATTCACAAATCGTTCAGGCACATGGGTCAGGGTATTCGGGGCTCGCTCGCCATCCGGCACGGAGAAATCCACCTACGCGATTGATGGAGGCCTCCCCAGTCCATACACTGAGGAAAGCGTCGCTGGCCTGCCGAAACACAAGGTCCCATTTTTCAACTCTACAGCCCTCCCGGAAGGCACGCACACACTCGTCATTACAAACTATGGCGACAGCCTACTGCTGGACTTCTTTCTCGTTGGGCTCCAGGATGACGCTGTGACGTCGGAAACGTTCACACAGCCACATACCTCGACCGCTCCGCAGTCCTCCCAGACGACGCCAGCCCTAACGATCACGGAAACAGTATCCAAGGCTGTGTCATCGTCCAGCTCAGGCGCAGGTGGGTATTCCGTGCCTACCTCGCCCCTTGTCACGGACTCCTCCGCGCCGGTGCTCTTGTCTAGCGCACAGGGTACGGCCGTACCCAGCGCAAGCCACCCAAGCCCGATAGTGAGCAGCCGCAAGCTCACGACTTACATCCCATCAACAGCATCCCCCTCCGGCATCTCATCTCAGCAACTTAGCAGCAAGTTGTCCAAGGGTGCCAGCGCAGGGCTCGCGGTCGGGATCTCCGTGTTCTGTCTGCTAGTCGGAGGCGGCATCCTCGCCTGTTACTTCCTCTCCCGCCGGCAACGCAGACGCGCCAGGGGCGAGATCGTATCAGGTATGGCACACTTTTTGCGGTCCGAATTCTCGCTTCAAGGCTCACCCACGCTCCTCGACAGTGCCCGCAGTCGTCGTCACGGAGTATCCAAGCTTCTCACCATCTGTCGAGCCCACCCGCAGACCTGACGAGAAGCGCGAGCGTCGCTTCTCTGACATTGGAACATCGGTGTTCTCTCTGCCGCCATACGGTTACACATCCCACGACCCGCAGGTCCCCACCGGGAGCGACATCGACGACGGGCTCGTCCCGTACAACGGGCTCATCGACTCGAAGCCTCCGATCCCTCCTATGGCGCTGTCCCCGTTGAGGCGGGAGAGCATTCCCATTGCGCCGCCGGAGCTGTCTAGGGAAAGTCATGGGTATGCCAAACCCACGTGGGTGTCTGTGGGTTTTGGCCATGGGTGTGGGTGTGGGTATGAAACCTACAACCCACACACGTACCCTTACCCACATGGGTATGGGTAGCACCCTTTATCATGATTGTATCTTGACTGATGTAGGCCCCCCAATGCATGTTATACTTGTCTACATGATATGAATGGATCAAAAACCATGAGAACACCCCTCTAGCACTTGTCAATATCAATAACAAGCTCCAGATGTGGTCCAAACCCCAGGACACCCATGGGTTCACCCTAACCCATGGCCAACCCATACCCATGGCCGTGGGTGTGGGTAGATCATGGGTATGGGTGTGGGTCAGGGTCCTGCCACCCATGGGTCCACCCACGGTGTTCCCTAGAGCTGTCGCACGCTGAATCAGAGAGGCTGCAGCCGGATGGTGTATCGACATCCACTTTGGCTCCGCAGCGTGGGAGGTGAGTGATTTTACGTGTCGTTGAGCGTATCGTTGAGCCATCGCTGATGTCTTTGTCCAACAAGATGGAAGTGACGACGATGGACGTCAGGAAGACTCAGGGCGAGACCGCGGTCTTCGTAGTGCGTGGAGTGCACTGCGTCGATGACGAAGCTATTTATTGGGACTGAGGTGTATCAATTGTATACCAATCGATTTTCGTACGGTTACCGCGTGCTATACCTCCTCGTCGCCAGATCGGGGACACCATCCTTCGTCCGACAAGGGAAGTGGCCGAGAATGTGAACACGATCAACGAACCTGATTGTGTACGTGGTTCTATGACATGCATTGCGACAGCTGACGTGGTTGTTGGGAGGAAAGGGACTCAGAGTTGTGGTATACCCCACGAATGCCTTGGGGATGCCGTTCCCAAGCGTTCGAGTCTTCTTTCGACCCGAAGAGACCCTCGTCAATGTACAAGAGTCAAGACTATGTATACTCGACCAAAGTTCGAATGTTTCCAAGCCATCCGGTGGCGCTCGATTCGAAGATGATGCTGATGATCACGCAGGTACTGTGCGATCTCGGCCTGTGGATGTTATAGCGCGCCGCTGAGCGTTTCCCCAGGAGGTGTGCTACAGACACCCTGGTACGTACGTCTTTTCGACCCTCTCGTCGCAAGCGCAATCGCATCCGCTCATCCACTGTCAGTGCATATGACCCTCTGGTAGGTTCAAGAATATCTCCATGCAAGGCTACGAGAACGTCACAATCGCAAATACCGCTGTGACGTATTCCGGAGATTGGGGGCGATTTCAGTCCGTTGCCATCTGGACCGAAGATGTCGGAAGCTCCGCCGTCCTCACGTTCACTGGTAAAGCTACGCATTGTCTAAGCGTGCATGCAGTAGCAGATAACCTCTTGTGTAGGGGTCGGAATTACAGCCTATGGCTTCCAGACATACGACGTGGTGGACGGCAACGCCAAGTCGACCTTTACGATCGACCACGGAATAGCCTCCTTCGTGAAGACATCGGGTGATACGTGGTGTGTCCTATGTCCGGAGGAGCTCGACCAGCCACCAGGCGTGCTCTACTCTTTTCCGACTCTCTCTAACGGCATGCACACGCTGAACGTCACGGCCAAAGAAGAGGGATGGATTGGGCTGGACCACTTCGTCGTCGCTGTACCGCAGGCCTCATCCTCCCAGCCAGGGTCCTCTGTCCCTTCCGCCTCCGAGCCATCCCAATGGCCTTCGACTGTGTCTTCTCCGGGACCAATGACGAAGTACTCCTGTGCGTCTCCGACTCATTCGGAGGGTGAGCGCCCCTGGATCTCCGAGCCGGCTTCTATCGCAAGCGTTGTCATTGGGGCAGTGGTCGCTACCTCGCTCCTTTCCGCACTACTGTGGCATTTAGTGCTGCGGAGATACTGAACAAAGACGGACCCCTTCATACCGGACGGTCAGTACTCAGCTCGATTGTGTTGCCAGCTACTGACAAACGTTGGTCTTGCAGCCTTCACCACCGCCTCTCCGCCTGCTGCAGTTGACTCCGCATCGGAGTCGGGAGCGTGTCCTATCCCGCGAGAGGTACCAACGCTGTCCGTACCCGGAGACGTCAGGAGCCGCGAACTCGATGTCGAGGCAGCAGCGGATCTCAAGCGAACGTCTGCCCCAGCTCGCGTGAGTCGGTCGTCTCGTCCTGCTGAAGGAATCTCCGAGGCGGCTTTAGAGTATAACGACGACGAAGGTGAGGAGATTACGCCACACAAAGCGCCAGCGCTGAAAATCCACTTGCTAATTCGACAGCTGGCTGTCAAGTTCCGAGGATGCTGGTAAGCTCCCAGCAACATACGCAGACTGGAATGGCGCATCCCGCACAAGGTGAAAGCCGCGGGACATGGGGTAATAGAGGAGCTGAGACTAATGGCCATGTCGGTTTAGATCTTCTGGACCCTGCAGACGGCGATAGTACTAGTGTCGTATCTAGCGTTCCACCGCCTTACACTGCGTAGCAGACAAGTAGTGACGTCTCGTTGCAGGCTTGGCGAGCGTCGAGGACCGCATCACCTATTTTCGCTTGTGTCGTCGAGCCAATAGTCTGCTCTTTTACTGGCGGTGCGCATAGGGCAATTTCGAGCCAATTGAAGGCATGGAGTCTCGATAGCTTAAGAGCCCCGGTGTTCGCGACGCGTCGCGTTACGTTAGAATCACGTGCTCCGTGACCAGACGCATCCAATTTGAGCGCTAATAGCGAGCTTCAGTTTTCTCCGCCCCTCCAATGTCCATTCAATTCGTCATTCTGCCGCTCAGAAGCACGGCCAGCAAACGTCACGCAAAGATAGAGCAGTATGCTCTCATGAAAAGTGCTACGCCACGTTACTGACTCTTAGCACTCAGCACTCATCTCTAGGTAGGTCCGAACGCCCACTCTTTTCTTCCGCACTTCCGACTCGGACTCGGAGTGACTTGAGGCTGCTATACTTCTTCATCACGATGGCGTTCGAACTCTCCGTTGCTTTGGTGCTATGTGAGTGTTTTCTCATATCCTTCTTCTGTCCGCTGATTCTCCGACACCACATTGCTTGCTACTGCGCCAGGTCGTTGACAGATCTAACTTCTTCCGGCGGGCAGAAGAAGAAACAACTGGAGCCATGGAATGAATTCGGTTTGTCCGCGATAGGTCTCAGTCCTGAGGTATGGTGGCGAGGCTGTCTCAAGACAAGGTCGCCAATATTGCGCGCAGGTCGGGTCCATCACGCCGGTGGAGGCCCACTTCTCTATTCCTGGTTGCCTAGCAATCGCTCGACCGTCATCTGGCAATGCCGCGACCGCAGCACTACTTCAGCTGCCACGCCATAGACTCTCACTCAGGCTAATTGCATGACGGACAATCTCGAGGTACGTCGCATTTGCACCTTCCAAACTTACGCTGAATGTATGGCGTCTTGAATAGGAAACCGCCTTTGGGTACAAGGATCGTTCTCAAGCAGAAAGAGCTTTTCGAACTACCAACGCTTCTGACATACGCGGCATGTGGTGGACTACTCACCAAGAGGATACGGGACAGGATACGCGGTCTTCCCGAGTGCATGCGCCTCAGATCTTCATTGGTGAGTAGCATATCATCGTTCCACTTATGTACTTCTTCCGACGTTCGATGTGCAGCACGCTACACTCGTCGCAACCGTAGACGTCGCTCTGGGGGTGCGGGAAACACTCATAGATTGACTTTGGTACTCCTTTCATTCACATCCATCATCCCGGTCGACGCGGTACAGATCCATGTACCCGGCGGTGTCCAGCAATGCCACGCGGCGGCCCTCGCATTCCTCCAGGGTACGCCTCCATATGACATCAACATCGTCCAGGGCTCCGGACATCCGTTATTACAAGTGCGCCAAACCCAGAACACGCTTCTTTGGTTGGCCAACGCCTCGGCTGGAACAAGAGTGAATGTCGAAGTGAGCGATGATGACGGCGGGGTCGCCGACTTGTCTCTCGTTGTCGACAGCAGCGACGATGATAGCTGTTTGGACTCCTCTGGAGACTCTGTATCTTCCACAACTCCTTCCACATCACCAAGTCCTTCGCCTTCATCCACGAGTACTCCTGCAACCTCATCTACATTTGTCACGACCTCCACTACATTGGATACGACCTCTAGCAGTCTATCAGTGACAGCACAATCCAGTGCCCCGACCTCCTCCGGCCCGACTTCGGAGGGATCTTCAAGCTCTTCATTACTCCTTTCCACTTCATCTTCTGAACGAACAACGCCTTCTACGACCTCTGCTATTGCGTCTTCAATCGGCGTCACTCTACTCCCACCATCCTCCGCATCTGCTCACCTAGCACAGAAGTCCGGGCTCGGTACAGCCGCCGTTGCGGGTATCTCTGCTGTCTCCGCTGCTGTTGCCCTCTCAATTCTGGGTCTACTGTATTGGCGGTGTATGCGCTACAGAGCTCAACGGCGCCGGAGGAATAATTCAGCAGCCGAAAGTCTCGGTTGTGCGTGTTTTCCAAGGCTCCGTTGCAGCACTAATCGATTGACGCCTGCTCTTGCCCGTAGCGCATCCATTCGACACGCCTTCCTCGTTGTCAGACTCATCTACGAAGGCCTCGAAGAAGCATCATCATGTGACCTCGCCACCTACATCTCTGCTCATGGACGGCGGCCGCCAACCTTCATCCCACAATCAGACCATGCGAGCATCTGGTTCGGAGATGATGCAGTCAAACTCTGTGGTTCACATCCATACCCACGAGCTGGATTCCGTTGCGGCGCAGCCGACCATCCTCGGTCCGGTTGCGATGTCCCAGACTGTCGAAGCCCATGCCCTCCATGGTCGAACAGCTTCTAATGACAAGTCGCTGTCTTCCCATGGCGTCCCATCAACCGATCATCCTGTGAGGGAAGACGTGCCTGCAGGTCCTCGACCATCGCCTTCCGACATCGCCTTACCGTCATGGAGGAATCAAGACGGATCCCGCAGCGAAGGAGGAGATCAGTTCGTGTATGAGATTGATGGAGGTGTCCGCCTCGCTGGTGGGCATCCTGGCGACATTGCGGGCTACGACGAGGAGCCGCCTCCGGTGGCAACGTTCACCCTTCCTCCTCCATACCAGAGGTACTGAGCTCGCAGCTGCGAGTCCATGGCGGCGTAATGCAATCACACCTGGTGCGTGGACTAGAAAAGTGCAACGCTCGCCATGTCCGAACGATCAGAAACTGCGTAGTCAGTATATTGCACCATAAACCACACCATATTCGCATTCTGCGCAGACAACCGCACGCTTCTCTCAGAGACACCCGAGCCCTCACGAATGCTGGATGTCTTTGCTCCACTGCACCGGTGCACGCCGGCTTCGATGTCCTCGGTTCCTAGCTATTGCAGCCGGAGAAAATCCCATCCTGCGCGTAGTACTTGTACTAGTACTAGTACTTCCTCCTCGTCGTTCTCTGCCACGAACGATCCTGAGTACGCTGATGAGACCTCACCATCATGAACATTTTCCGCGACCCACGTCCGCTACAACCTCGACGCCACCGACATCGACATCGACATCTACTCTCGTCTTTCTGCCCTCGTCCACGACTTCCGCTTCGGGCTCCAGCAGTCACCCAGGAACGATTGCACTCACCAGTAGTCCCGCGGAGGCCTCGATTCCTTCGACTACCATTTCCCCCGGGCCGCAAACTGGTACCGCCGCACCTAGCCTCACATCGCACGCATCGTCTTCTCCCGCAACCAAGTCGAATCTGACTACAGCTGCTATTGCTGGCCTCTCGATCGCTGCACTCGCGATCGTCGCCGTGATCCTGGGCCTATTCATCTGGAGACGCAGGCGCTGCACAGCTCAAATACCGCGCGGTGCAGAACGAGAGGACAAAGGGGAAGGAAGTATGTGTCTGACCGGGATCGTCCAGACACCAAACTTACATGTCATCATCTGTGGCAGTACATTCCGACAACGAGCTATACCTGCATCCTTCGAACGTGATCTCACGATCCGCGCCAAACCAGCACGGCTTCACGCTAGGGCGGATCGCAGATGATACCGTCGACATGCGCACCCACGCTCTCGGCCCCTTTCTCGACCCGTCCATTGTGCAGTCCATCGTCTTCGATCCGCTTGGGTCGTCCCCATCTATCGAAACACTTCCCCGCCATGACCGAGTCGCTTCTATCGACCGGTCCCTCGCTGCGGCCAGCGTTCCATCATACCCTCGTCCCCCGCGCGAAGATGTTCTTACAGCCTCACAACGATCATCATCGGACATCGCTACATTACCAGGGGAGGGCCGCGTGAGAAGAGAGAGCTATGTCACTGTATACGAGCTCGATGGAGGGGTGCGCCTTGCTGGAGGACCTCCTGACATGGTCGGCGGTTCGAGCGACGAGGAGGGGCCGCCGCTGGCGACTCTCACTCTTCCGCCACCATATCAGAGGTACTGACCCAGCGTCTCTGATGGAATTCTATGGTCTGTCTTCTCATTCTTCACATCGGAGTCCTTCGAGATGCTCACTACAGACCATTCAGTACGGTTTACGGGAACGGACGTTGTACTTTAGTACGAATGGACACTTCTGTCGGTGCCTCAACACATGCAGCACGTCCTCTCGCTATATCGACGACGGAGATGAGCTGAGCCTCTGCCTCTCAAGAATCTCTGGCAGCACTCGGTCTATCTGTATGACGCAGATTCGCCACAAGGCGCCTGTGGGAATCTGTTGATGGGTTGATTGCGATCGCCCGGCGGCATATCATCTCAGTGTCTAGACCTCGATGTGAGCTGTCTCCTCTCCAGAGACTGAACGCTGGCACGGGAAAATGATGGATAATCAGCTGCTATCCATCTGTCGGACTCAAAATGGCTTCGGGGCACCGCAGTCATATATGCGAACGTCCGAGAGCTTCATCGTGTCTTCCCGAGCTACGGAGGACTGGCTCGGGTACGTGCACCTCCTTCCAGTCTTGGTCTCTGAAGCTGACATTGTCGCCGCAGGTAGTTGTCCGCGCAGTAGCAAGAGAAGTCATCCTTCATAACATTGCCGACGCTGGCACGTCGGGTTTCTAGCACCACACAACGCTCGTCTACGCGGATTGGGCGAAGGATGCGGCCCTCTGAGAAGTTCTATCCAACTTACCACTCTTAGCGATGCCTCCGCCGCCTTCGGCACGCAGGCCGGTCCCTGCTCAGGAAGGTACCTCGCTTGTATCCGTATCCGATCACAACGTTACCTCCTCATTGCCTTCTACCTCATCAATTGACTCTACAACACCAACGCGCACATCGTCAGAAAGCACATACTCCTCTGCATCGCCTCATCTCGTCGAATTCACTCTGCATGTAACGACGACGTTGCACATCACTCGATTCACTACTGTAACACTCCTCTCTCGCACGAGCGAATCCCTCACAACACACGATATTTCTGCATCTACCACCTCGTCGACCGGTCCACCGACGATTTTGAATCCCATTCCAGCAGCCTCCTCAGTCCCTCAGTCCGTCCCAGCCATACCGACGTTCATCGCTCCCCCGACGCCCATCTCCTCCTCATCTCCCTCGACGTCAAGCTCATCAACGAACACCATCTGGGATCTACCCACCAGCGACACCTTCACAGCCTACTTGATGCTTCAGACGTACACCTCGGCAGGCTCCACGTCTGGTGCACCACCCTCTACCAGCAGTGCGCTGAACGCGGAGGTTTTGGCGGGGATGATCATGGGCATCATAGCCGTCTTCGTCGCGCTGTGCAGCCTCGTCGTCGTCCTGAGCCAGCGGCGCCCACAGCAGTTCAGGAGAGCCAGAGGCGCTGTCTCAAGCGCGTTCTCGCGTCGGCGATCTGTGGATTCTGACGGTACGTGCCCTCACAACTGCAAGAATGTACTCAGTATAATGACTTGACCTTTGGACATGTAGTGCGGCCTCTCCGACGACTGTCATCTCCCGCTCCCTTTACTCTGCAATTGTCCGGAGCGACGCCTGTCTCGGTGAAGCTCGGGACGACGACCGTCCAGGAGGCCGAGCTCGAGTACGAAACACGAGAGCCTGGTCGATCGCTGCGGACGTCTGCTGCGACCGGAACGTCGGAGACAGTTTACATGATCTCGCAGCCGACTGGGTCCACGCTTGCTGAGCCCCCTACGCCGCCTCCGCCTCTACCCGATAGAGCTGAGTTGGACGGAGGACGTACGAGGAGGACTTCACGACCCCCGCGAAAACGAGGGAAGTAGGCAGATGGTACCTATTGCATACTCGGAAGGCCCGTAAGTGGAGGGAAAGGCTTGGAGCATACCTGAACAGTAGTAGTCGCGTTCATGTTCTGACTCCACTGGACTGAGGTCGAGTCTTCAAGTGCCGAAATTTAACTCAAGATGTCGCTTTATGGATTAGACGATACTTTTTAGCAACTAGCAAGGTTCGAGAACGTGGGTTGAGACGAGTCGGCGCAAAGGCTCGCAAAGTCGGCGACGCACTGCATAGAGGTGACAGGACGTGACGTATCTGTTACGGCGTCAATCAAAGTAACGCATAACGCGGTCTGTCCGTCCGTCGTCGTCGTCCTCTCCTCCATGTCGCGATCTCTTCATCGTCTCAGTTCTACAGGCTATTCAGCTAGGGACTCAATTCCAAACCGGAGGACTTATGCTGCCGGGATTTACGCGAGCACTGCCCGGATCACGTATAGTACTCGTCCAAGATCATGGCACCTTCAAATCATAAATCATCTTCTATAGAGTGGAAAGGAAAACCGAAAAGGAAGCTACTATATAAGGGAATTTTGCGACCTGCCTTATACAGTAAAGACACGGAAGGCCTGCGTTCGTCTCTGACTCAAACCATCATGTTCGCTCGCCGCCGTCTCCGCCGCGGCGCTGCCTCGCGCACAAACGGCCCTCTCGATTGGTGGCCTGGATACGGTGCGAGTCAATCGCCAAACATCGTCGTAGCTGGGTTCTGATTGTGTCCTTGCAGAGAGAGTCCTCGGGGTTGCCATTGCAACATTAATCATATGACAGGTGCAACTCAAG
>ML211236.1:0-43933 GCA_004369055.1 Polyporus arcularius HHB13444
ATGTAGCCCCAGACCCCCTGGGACTGGGGAAGACCCCTGGTACTCTATGTTACTAAGCTAATCACATGACCAGCTGAGTAAGGCTGAGTCATGTGTGCTGAGGTAGCCCTATTACTCAGCAAGTAACTGACCAATAGCGTGTACTACATTACTAGGCAACTATCTAGAAGGTTCTAGGACCAAGGTCCTAGAAGGATCTGGACCAATGATGTAATAGATATCCCTAAAGAAGATAAAAAGCGATCATAAACATCGATAACTGATGATAACTACTGATAACTCCAGATAACTAATGATAAGCCCACTTATCCACCGGATAAGCGCTAGAAAGGTCACGTTTTGTGACACTCACTCTCCGCCACCTCCTCGCGAGTCGGGCTCCTGTGGATTTAGTGTTGCCCTATTCTGTGATCTTTCTGCTGCGACCTCGCTACTGTATAGAATACCCTCGGAGGCTGGGAGTCGGGACACGTAGACGGTGAACAGCTTGCTCTTCGGCAAACGGCGGTAAGGTTTGTTCGTCTCTGCGAACCACTTTGGCATCTTGACACAACTTCCGTATGTCAGATATCCCACAATGACAACATATCCAACGGGGAACGAGCTAGCATGGCTGGTCTCACACCTGCGGACGCTCAGCTTCAGTCTCGCGGACGCTACAAGCGACAATCAATGCCCCTCCCAAACGCACGCTCGCGTTGCGAAGGTTATACAACAGCGCCGCCACGATCAATGCAAAGCTTCCCGTCGAAATCCTCGTGGAGATTGTCCGCTTGTCTGCTTCGGCAGACGGCTCTCGGCGAAGTATGTTCAGGCTTCCTGCCGTTTGTCATGCCTGGCGCATTCTCATTCACGACATCCCTGTATACTGGGCCGACAGTGTCTCTCCCAATCGCCTAGACGCAGTTCCGCTGATCAATCAGGCGGAATTCTCCGTCTGTCGTCCTGGGGCCGCTCACCCTCACATCGTCCAGGGCTATGTATCGGATGAATCGGACCCTGATCAGTCTCGTATTCCGCGGTTGGCTGTCTCGTTGTCCGACCAGTGGACTACGTGGTCAGGCTACGGGTTCGGTCTGCTCGAGTTCTTCCAAGGATTTGCGCCGATACACTCTCAGGCCGCGATTCTCCAGTTGGGCCTCACAATCTGCCAGCCTCATCATGTGCAGTATATTTGTATTTGGCACAGCGCGAGGCGTGGGCATGGCTGCTGCCCTACTTCCCGAGGCTCACACATCTGTCGCTCAAGGCTTCAACAAGCAAGGAGTTCTTCGCCGCTCTCGCGCAGGAGAACGTCCTGCCAGACCTGTTGTATCTGCGGGTCGCATTGGACGGGGCGGAGGGTCACGGTCGGAGTGCCGAGAATGAGGCAATGGTGTCCGCCCTGGAGCTGCGTGCATCCGAGGACTACGACTTGTGTCGTTCCAGGACAACAGTTGAAGCGTCGGCACGGTGAACTCCCTTCTCCCCTACAAGGCCCCTATCTCGAACGGCTCCATGCTGTCGTCGCGGAAGTGAGCACACCCATACCGTGCTATATAGATTAGTCGAGAAGACGTGTTGATGCCTCTGAGTTCATGTTCTTATATGTACTAGTCGTGTACTCATGTTATCAATAAGCAAAGGCGACTGAGACTCATATGCGCGTGGAGTGACTGTACAAATTATCAAATCCCTCCAGGACTGCCACATATGTATCGTCGAGCGGGCCTCTCTGCGTCAAAGTGCTCTACATATTGGATGTCGGCGCAGTCTTTCTCTGAACGAGCAACTCGTTCCGCGGTCAACCGAAACACGTTCTGTTCATTGCATGAGGCATCATCGAGATGTTGTGCAGGTGAAGCGTTCTCAACATCGTCCGCGTGCCGCTGACCGATGTGCCCGCGAGTAGGGCTCCCGATGATCTTGAAGAACATGAACATGGCCGAGAAGACGACCGCGAGGATGTTCACGTAGTAGCCGAATAGGTCCATGAATATACCTGTCGGACTCCTGCTGTGAGGACATTATGCCACAGAATGAGCTGGCAGAACGCACCAAAGTCAGGAACCCCAGGCATGGACGCGCGCAGTTGAGGGAGGAGGAGGATGTTCGTTAGCGGGAGGAACAGAACCGACTCGGGCAACGGCCGTCCGAAGTGCGCGCACACCGCGACCCACACCATAGCAGCAGCGAGTATGTAGTCGGTGAGGAAGATCGTGAGCGCAAAAAGCTTCACTCCGACGCAGCGCTATGTCTTACACGATCAGCATGGTGGGACGGAGTCAGGGACCCTGTACGTACCCGGACCGTGAAGACGACGTGCAGAGCCTGGTCCGTGCGGGTCGTCTTCGCATGTTCGATGCTCTCGATGGCGAAGTTGTGCCCGGAGAGACCACCGTAGAGATGGAGGAATGAGATGGGAAGTGCAGTGAGATTGTCGCCAGAGAATACCTCGAGCGTCGTGGTGATCGTGTATTTGTCAAACGGGTACCACGCCGAGATGGAGTGCTGACGACGGAAAGCGAGAGACTCTTCCACCGAGATCCACGTGAAGTTGTGCGTCGTATCAAATGTCTGTAACAGTCTGTTCTGCCCTAAAGCTGCAGCCCATCCGAGCTCGTCAGAACAGGTCTATGTGCATGCAACTCCGCGTGAACTGCCACCTAATGGATGTGAGACTGTCCGTATGCTGCAGAACATTCGAGGCATTCCAAGAGTAGTATGGATTCCTGTGTATGTGTCAGCGTATACCACCCTCATCGGCCAAAATATGTAACGGGTTACGGAACACTCACGAGTCGATCCAGACGTCGAACGAGTCCGGTAGCTGTCCACATCCAAGCTGTGCGAGCGCTTTCCCAGACGCAGTGTCCGCCCAATCTGCTGGAGGTAAGATACGAGGTTGGTTGCATCCGATGGCCCACCAGTTGAGGGTGACAGATGCGGAAGATATGTCAATGTCGGTGGGAACAAGTGCGAAGCCGACCTGACAGCGACGATACTTATGTCAGCGCGACGGCTTTCATCGGCATCGGCGAGTGAGCAGACTTACCCCAGGTGTGGACGTGTCCTCGATAGCTGCGTCCTCTATGAGCTGCACTCCGCTCATGACTGGGATACTGCTCCCAAACGAGGGTCCGACGTCGGCGACAAGTATTGTTGTGCTCAAGAGGCCAGAATGAGGGTCACGAGCGCACAGCCGACTATACGCGGATGCCTGCGCGCAGAAGAGCATATATTGCTCCACATATCGCGTACGGAGAGGAGCTGGAAGAGGGCGGACACAGGCACCATGTGTTTAGGCCAATCGTAGTACGCTCCCTTCGCGGTGAAGGCGAGCAGGCTTATATGACATCTAGTGGCTGTTAGTCATATACACGTCGTTCAGCGTACATGAACCCATGGCCTACCAACCACGAACGCTCACTGACAGCTAGACGGCAATGCGGAGTGCCCCTGGTATGTCACCTTGGATTAGTCTCGAGCTGCGGTCAGTGGCGACGTCCAGCCGGAGATCGAGGGGCAGTGGACGTACTTGTATGACAGGACATCGAGTCGTCATTCGAAAACAAATGACGGCGGGTGCATGTATGCTGGCAGATAGATGCTGCGCGTGAGTCGCGGGCAGGGGGTGCAAATACCCGGAGCTTCGAGTGCCGTCATGGTCCTAGCACGATGTCGCTGAGCGATGCTGCGGGACTGATAGCAACTCGGGTCACCCGGTGAGAGGATGTGCAACATCTGTCTAGAGACACTCAGTAGCACAGGGAAAGGAAGTATCAGCTGGTCAAAGGCGGTACTCGAGTCTTGACACAGGGCGCGCTCCGCTGACAGTCATGGCGACAACGAGCGCCTTGTGGTGTCCGTGCGAATCAAAGCACTAATAGTGCGCCGACTGCATGGGTCACGACGGCCGTGTTCATTCGTGCTCTCCGGGTTTTCGTCCTGACATGCAGTGTCGTTATGTCGTCCCCTACGTCCATGTCCGACCCACGCCATCGCCTCTGTCGAATGTGCTTGCTGTTCCCGGCGGATAGATACTTCCCATCACCGGCAAATCAACGTGCAGGCGGAGGAAACCCCGCCCCAAAGTCCTTTCGGCGCAGGAAGGAGGCCGATCTTCGTAATCGCCGGCAAAGAGCAGCAAGGCCTAGGCAGTAGATTCAAAGGCGCACGTAGCGTGCATGCTCTTGTGCGCGCACGGAAGGCGGACGTGTGCTGTACGTGAGTGGACAGGCGAGGGCGGACACACCGAGCTTGGACCTCGTGTCCCGCCGTCTTGACGCTGTGGAGCATACATGCGCATGAGATGTATGAAGCAGAATTTGCAGAGTCAGTAGCTCAGAGCCTCTGAAGCTACAAAGGGGAGGCATTCTCGAGATGACCAGCGAGGTCGAGATGTGGCAAGTACGGGCAAGTGCAGAAGTCGTCAGCAAGAGCGTCGGTGAGTCAGACTGCTGCATTTGATCGGCCCAGTGTGCGAGAGAGAGTCGAGTGCGTAGTGCTGCAGCTGTCATTGGGTGATGGTGGTATGGATGGAAGAGCTGTGCTACTGCGACGTGGCACTGTGGTCTCCACATGTGTCTTGTCCGAAAAAAGTAACTCAAACGCCCGTGGCGACTCGAAGAGCGCCGTGCGTCGGCGCAATCCTTGCTCGTCAGAGTGGACCACGGTTTTGGGACAGCGTGGAGATGAGGCGGTGTGACTGCTGCTCAAAACGAAGTACATAAGTACATTCAGTGGACGAATGTCGCGTCAGGTGCGTGCAACGATCGTCGGGGAAAGTATACGGTAGCTGGTATTCGGTATGCACAGAGTAATACGACAGAGTACAATATATAATATGCGGTGCGAGGGTTACGGCAAACGATAGTGTCATGGACTGGCGGGTGGTCGAGGGCGAGGAGCTAAGTACAGGCTGGCAAGCGAGCCTAGGTAAGACTTGTTTCGATTATGACTAGTTATGCACCATGTCTATCCCAGATTTCGAGTCGGATCCATGGCGCTACGTCGCTCAGGTTACCCATAGACATACATTAGTAATGGACATTGCTGAGCAGTAGGTACGAAATGACCACGAAGGAGCACTCTTCGTGGTGGCATTCGGCGATTTGTGTGTCCAATATATGCGGGAGCACTGTAAGCGTGCAAGACTCGGGGTCACGGAAGGCAGGAGAAGGCAGGCTTGCCGGACGAGGTCGTCCCGACGGTGAGATTTGAAAGAAGTAACTGTGAACGCAATCTTCAATTTCGATGTTGCTAATGAAGCGAAGTGGGTGGTTGCGATCTTGTCCTGGATGACGAGGAACTGCATATTCAAGCGACTCCGGGAGTAATTGGAGGAAGGCATCAGGTGAAGGAGACGGTGAAACCGCGTCACCGTAAACCCATCACGAGGAGGACTGACAGTTGCTTAGAATCTACGTCGCGCTCCCCCGCAGCTCAGGAAGATCGACTGGTTGAAACGCTGGTTTGCATGAAGTTGGCGCGGGAGGGTGAGTGACTTCAACGTGAAGCTGTCAGTGTTAGCAGGTGTTAATAGCATTGGCAACTTGGACGGACACGGGAAAAGGCGCGCGATATGACTAAGCATGAATGACCAAGCAATGACGTAGCATGAAACTTTGCTCACATTTACGGTGGGTGAGAGCCTTGCTCTGACGAGCAAGGGATCCACGTCCCTTCCCTAGTGATGTCACGAGAGTCGGAGGGGCATCCGCGGACCGCCTGCAATGCATTTAAACAAAGTGCGATCCCATGCAGATGTTGCAAGTGGTACATCCAAAGCTCAAGGTACATTGGTGACTACTATAGTACATCATACAATTGTTGACTTCTCTTCCTATACATCCGCTACAATTTCTCTATGCTCAAGCCCACAAGGCAGCCAGAGCGCGCCGGAAGATACTGCCATCGGCCTCATAGCCGCGGAAATATCCGTGAGGATGGTCGCTGCGACGACTCCGGCCGCCTTCACCACCCAAGCCGTCAGCGCCATCGTTGTTCGTGGTGGTCGAGCCAGCGCCGTCGTCAGTGCCATCGGAGTCGCTCCCAGCGCCCTCAGACGCGTGATCTGTGACCGTCCCGTCAGCACTTTCTCCAGATGCATCGGCAGCGCCGTCGGCACTATCATCATCCGCGTTCGACGGCGAGTCGTTCTCATCGAGGGTATCATCTTCGTCGGCTCCATCGCTCGCGAGTTCGTCGTCGATCGACCTCTGACTGTCCGAGGCTTCATTGCCATCGCACTCGCTAGTAGTTCCTGGCGTAGTGTCATCGCTTGACGGGCCTGTAGCTGAGCTCGGGGTAGCACTCAAGCCGCCGAGGGGCGTGTGGAGGATACTGGAAACGCCATTGAGCACACCGCTCGAGCCGAAGCCACCAGTAGGCGTCGCGGCAATGCTGCTGACGCCATTCGTGACCCGCTCGCCGTAATGCCGGAGACGATGCCGGAGGCTGTCGACTCGACGCCTGATACAGCGCTCGAGACGACGCTGACGGCCGAAGGCAGAACACCGCCTACACTAGACAGTGCGCCGTCACCAATGGTCGATGCGGACGAGGTGTCGAAGGAGGAAGATGATCCGGAGTCAGACGACCCCAGCCCGACGGAGACTGGAAGCTCCGTGTGGCCGAGTCCAGTAAGTACTCGTTGTCGCACTGCCGCCTTCAGAATGCGAGCGTAGAGATCACAGAGCCCTAAGCATTCCTATGTTCGCGCTGAGCTGCGTGGAAGAAGATCCTGCGTCGTTGTGCTGGTGGTGATCAGAAGAGCCTATACAACGCGGCACAGCTTCGAGAGTACTTAGCTCCGGGAATGGCAATCTAGACGCTTGTGGTTTCGCTGACGTATTCCATCTTTACTATCAAGTAAGTATAACAGCATCGGTAAATGACGGCGTGTTGTGAATGCTTATGAGGGTCTGAATGCGCAAGGTGAACGAGCACCAAAATCATTCATTCGTAATAGTCGATACTAGTACAAGTTGATCGATACAAAGAAATCGAAATACGATGCAATCGTGGTAAGTAAAATACAAAAGTTCATTCATCAAGTCGTCATCAGCTGTGAACGTTCAGATCTTTCGTCGGTCCTCAAGCCCAGACGGCAGCGAGAACACGACGAACCATGCCCTCGCCCCTCTTCACATGCTCGAGGATGAAGCCGTGCGGGTGACGAGCCTCGACAGCGCGACGGCCGTTCGCGGGGCGACCACCCCGGCCACCAGCACCGCCTGCACCGTCGTTGGTGGTACCACCGGCCAGACCGCCTCGCCCGCCGTTGCACTGAGCGCCATCGTTCGCGCTGCAATCCTCGGCGTCTTCACCGTTGTTGGAGTCACCGCCAGCGCCCTCAGATCTGGAGGGGCCAGAGTCGCCGGTACCGCTGGCGTCGGCACTGGTGCTGGTCGACGTCCCTGAATCGTCCGTGCCGGAGCTGGGAGCCGCATCCGAAGTGGATGTAGGAAGGATAGGGTCGGTCGAGGTAGAGCCGGAGGTGCCGGAGTCGGTAGATGTAGCACCGTTGCCGTCGCCTAGCAGACCCGAAGCAGCGTCCGTCGCGGTGGAGACAGCGCCCGAAGCCGCATCTGTCGCAGTGGACACGATGCCCGAAGCGCCATCCGTCGCGGTCGATGTAGCATCCCCGGCAGCGTCGGTTGCAGTGGACGCACCGCCGGAAATAGCATCCGACGCAGTGGACGACGCACCCGCGGCGGCGTCGGACGCAGTAGATGTAGCACCCGAGGCAGCGTCCGTTGCAGTCGACCCGGCATCGCCAAGGATGCTGGAGACGACACTGGTCGCAGTAGACACGGCGTCCGAGGCGGTATTGGTCGCGGTGGACCCGATGCTCGATGCAGAGTCCGTGGCAGTAGACCCAACCCCCGAGGCAGAATCCGTCGCGGTAGACCCAGCACCTGACGCGGAATCCGACGACGACGACGAATCACTCCCGCCAATGGCGACGCTGGCTAGCCCGCCGGACGAGTCCGACCCGTCGGAGGCAGAGGAGCCGTCACCGAGGACGGAAACATCAGCGAGTGAGCCAGACCCATCGCCGGAGCCAGACGAGCCGTCACCGAGGACGGAGACGTCGGCGAGCGAGCCGGAGGAGCCGGATCCATCTGCGCCAGAAGCAGAATCACCCCCGCCGTCGGAGCCAGACGAGCCGTCACCAAGGACGGAGACGTCCGCGAGTGAGCCGGACGCGCCTGAGCTGTCAGAGGAGTCGGCCCCGCCAACGGTGACATCCGCGAGGGAGCCCGACGTGTCGGAGCCAGACGAACCGCTGCCGCCAACGGTAACATCGGCGAGCGAGCCGGACGATCCGGAACCAGTCGTGTCAGAGGAAGGATCGGTGGTGCCGATGGAGACGTCAGCGAGTGAGCCGTCGGTGGAGTCGGTCCCGCCAATGGTGACATCGGCAAGTGCATCGGACGACGTGGGGGCGGCAGCGGAGGCAGTAGAGGTCGCCGAACCGCCGCTCGAAGGCAATACGGCCACTCCGACGCCGTCCGAGCCCGCGTCAACGTCGAGAATCCCCGATGCCGAAGAGTCGGTGGCAGACGCAGTGGCGGCGGCAGACGAACTGGTACCAGATGCATCTGAAGGCAACACGGTTGCGCTGAGGCCAGCCACGTTGACGGTGGCGAGGTTGTCAGAACCGGCCAACGCTGAACCGATGTTTCCAACATCGGCGCCCACAAGCTCTGCGATGACTAAGTGAGTATGGGCAGGACCCGTGTGTGCAAGATGAGGACGTACGAGGTGCGGCAGACGAACTGGCGTCGACGTCTACAAGCTCCGATACCAAATCAGAGGCAGGTGCGGTAGGGATGGCGGTAGAGCTGGTGCCGGTAGCATCCGAAGGCAAGACGGTCGCGCTGAGGCCGCCGACGTTGACGGTGGCAAGGTTGTCAGAGCCAGCCAACGCTGAACCAATGTTACCGACATCGACGCCCACAAGCTCTACAATGATTGGGTGAGTACGGATGAATGCGCATGCTCAGAATAGATCAAGACGTACGAGACGGAGCAGACGAGCTAGCGTCGACGTGTACAAGGCCCAACCCAGGATCGATGGGAGGCACGGTGGGCGTAGCGGAAGAACTGGTGCTAGAAACATCGGAAGGCAAAACCGTCGCGCTGAGGCCGCCGACGTTGACGGTGGCGAGGTTATCCGAGCCAGCCAACGCTGAGCCAATGTTGCCGACGTCGACACCCACGAGCTCTACGATGAGCGAGTGAGTACGTGCAGAACGCGCGTACACAAAATAAACGAAGACGTACGAGACGGGGTAGCCGAACTGGCGTCGACGGCTAGAAGCCCCGATACCAAATCGGTGGCAGAAGCGGTGGGGATGGCGGCAGAGCTAGTACCGGTAGCATCCGAAGGCAAGACGGTCGCGCTGAGGCCGCCGACGTTGACGGTGGCAAGGTTGTCAGAGCCAGCCAACGCTGAACCAACGTTGCCGACATTGGCGCCGATGAATTCTACAAACGGCACGGTGAGCACGGACAGGACGCTCGAGCGAGATGAGTGAGGACGTACGAGGCGCGGCATGCGAACTGGCGCAAGCGAGGATGATGAATCCCGCGAGAGTGGAGAACTTGTTGCTGAGCATCGTGGAAGACGTAAAATCGTGATGGGTCGTTGGTGGATGAGTCGTTCGTGAATGAATCAGAAGGCTGAGAGAATGGGCGATGTGGACCTGAGAGCGTTTTTGTGAGTAGCCAGGTACGCCTGACACGACTTATATACTACTCGACACAACGCGTCCGTTGAGCATGAGGTCCCAGGTCCAGGAACACAACACTTCATTGACCCGTTCCGCTGAACACAGGAGTCTTCGACGTCATCATCTCAGGCTAAACAGCGCAGAAAACATGACACCGATGCCACTGACGATATGTGTTCGTGGACCCAGACTCTCATCCGGGGCAACCAAAGACTCAGGGCCGACTAAGCAGCGCAAACCTTCGTCAAATCGCTTCCGACTTTGTCTGTTCCTGCACTCGGGTCCGGGAGCTGGATCGACAAAGGCCCGTAGTTGGAGCAGCAAGACCGTGACCAAGACAGGTGCGCACGTACCGACAGCGGATACAGCAGTAGTTTGCGGGGCCCTGCGGAGCAGAGGATTCACTTCCGCTGGAGCGTTGGAGACCTCATGCTCTCTCTTCCGTCACATCCGCCCGAGGAGTAAGTATCGGCGAAGATCGTGATCGAGCGGTTCTCGAGGGAACGACGTATTCGGCATCGCGCGAGGAGCAACTGCAGAGTGTCGCGATGACGGATGAAGAGCCTCGTGGGCGGAAGCAAAAGACGTGGCGGCCCTTGGCGGCCGTGGCCGGCGTGGCACAGCTTTGCAACTTTCACCAAAAAGGCAGTCTAGACGCGCAGGAACTGTGTATGTCCGAAACGGCGAGGACCAACGATCAAGTTCCCGCGCCGGTGTAGTCATTCTTCTCGGAAAGTGACTTCATCGAAGGTTTCCTGTGTACTGAATTAGTCCTTAATTCTGACTCAAGCTTCTCATAACAAACGAGTATACTTAAGTACGAACATATATAGTACTTGTGTTTTAATGATGCAGGCCCAAGACGTCAGGGCACCCGGCCCATCCTTAGACATCGCAAACGCACTCAATCTTCATCTCATAATAATCGGCCGGCATCACGATGCCAGATTTTGTGTTCTCCGAGAACCTCTAGAGATTGTGTCCCAACGCGTGTACGGTTAGCCACATACCGCTCAAAGTGCGTCACAACACCTACCTCAAGCATGAATCACCGTCTTGACGATGTAAAAGGCAGCCTTCAGCAGCGCTATCTGATCATTTCCCAATAGAGGAATGAGACCCGATGCACCCTCTCCGTGAAAGACAACGATCGCAGGGACACGCCGTGAGACGCCGCTCGCTGCTCCACCAGCGCGGCTGTGGATGTGCAGTACAACCTCCGTTCGTGCTGGGCAAAAGTGATTCGCTCGCATGAGTAGTAAGTTGGCTGGCATGAGCGCGGAGAGGATCTCTCGCGCATCTGACGTCAAGTACCAGGTGGGTGACTCCTCCGTGGTGATGGGACAGCCATGACCACGCGAGTGCGGCATTCGGCCTGAGCAGGTCCTCACTAGATACAGCGCCGAGGTGGGTGATGGCTGAAGGCGAGAAGCACGCCACCTTCCTGGAAGAAGGCGCGGAGACCGAAGCGTTGCACGGTCGTCGTCGTCGGCCGTACGTGAATCATCGAACGACGGGTTTTCAGAATGCAACGACATTCGTCGGTCCCAGGATTGAATCTAGCTGTCGAAGGAGCAAGTTCTTCCTGCGGGGCGGGAGGTCGGCGGTTAGCAAGTGATCAGTGTACAGTGTGATCCGCGTATGTCCCCGGGCCAGCGGATATCCAGGTGTTCAAAGACCGCGCAAACGACCTCGAGTCACCCAGGTCAGAGCTTGTGAGCCTTGGCAAACGCAAATCGGATATACTTACCCGCGCCTTCACCCAATGCGGGGGGAGAAGCCAGGAGAATATACGTCGAGCTCCAATCTTCGAGATCGGCACATCGTTCAGGGCTTTGAACACACGGGGGGGATCATCGTTTCGACAGCAGTAGCGAGGGATATAGACACAGGCTTCGCCTTCCCGATTGCGACGAGTACAGATGAGAATGCGGAGTTGGGGAGTGACCTGCTGGAGGGCGAACTGCATGCAGTTGCTTCGTAGGTAGCTGAGCCGCGGAAATCGGACGACCGAGGAACTGTAGATCACGATGGCCGTATGATGAGCGTACAGATGCCATCACAACGTCAATTTCTCGGGCCGTGGGATTTGTGAATCAAGGAAAGGGCCGCAGATGTCGTTCGAACGGGAGCAGTCTAGCCTGACCCATAAAGTCGAGATCCGCGAAACGTGGCCCAGTATCGTGGCCAAGGTTGGCAGGAATGCCCAGTTCTGTGAAGGGAACAGCGGAGTGAGAGAGCAGTCTTGAATTTCTCGAACGCCGCGAGGACCATGGGGAGCCTCACAGCACGAACCGTGAACGACGTCTTCACCTCCGAGTCGGGGACCGGGTCAAGGATGTCCATCCAGAAGACGGGACGACAATGGGATGAGCATGCGCCAGGCACGGCATACGTGGGACAGCCGTGAAGTCTACGTAGCGCCGCGTCACGTAACGGAAGATCTGCAAGAAACCCCGCTGTTGTATACCTACCCGGCGTCCGCTATGCATCTGCGGATGATCTAGTCCTGGTACTCTTGCATGGTCTTCTCAGCCATAGACTGTAGCTCTGCGGATGTCAAGCCCTCATAGACGGTCCCGGCCATCCTGACACCCGAAACGACTCGGAGTCAGTTCCCCCCAGACGATGTCGATGAGAGACTCACACACTTACCCGAGGACCACATTTGTAGTGCCGATGACACTGCGCTCGAGTCCTTGCTGATGTTGGGTGGACGGAAGAGGTCTAAAGAGGGCCGCCATGAGTTGTCCGGAATAGGCAGACTAGACGCCCGCCGGATTCCGTCGTCACAACTTTGAACCTGCCTGTGCCAGCCACCATAGCAAGTGATCATCGAGGAACTCGTACCCGGTATACTTGTCACACGCCTCATCAAATCCAACCGACCAGGGTGAAGGTAACCCATATCATGTTATGACATCACAGGAGTATTCGTTACAGAGATCCCGCCAAGCCAAGGAAAGAATATAGCTACAATACCAAGAACACACAACAGCAAGAAACTGGGAGGTATACATATCAGTCATGAAGCATCAGCATATCGTCCACCACGCAACGCACAACTTTTACACCACCTCGTGCCGCTCCTCGCGCGTCACCTGCTTCTCGACGATCTGCTCGTCCGCGGACGTGTCGATGTGCAGGTTGAAGAGCTGATGCACCTCGGGGCTCGCCCAGTTCTCCTCCTCGCGCAGCAGCTCCTTGTGCACGAACCAGACCGTGATCGCGGCAGAGACCATCGCCCACACCCACGGCAGGCCCCAGCAGATGCCGTACCCGATGTCGTCCGACGTCGTCCACGCGATCGCGATGAACGCCGCCGCGAGGACCATGCCCGTCGCGCCCCACCAGAGCGACGTGACGCGCACGATGCGGCGCATCACGGCGGAGTGCTCGTAGCGGATGCGCCACGCCTGCCGGAACTCGACGCAGCCGCCGCCGTCGACCGCGACGACGTCCTCGACGAGCGTGTACACGGCTGGCGGGAGCCCGGTCCAGGGGGGCATGGAGGACACGCGGAACGGCATCTTGAGCTTGTGCGGCCAGAGGCCCGTGAGGAGGAGCGGGAAGCAGAAGGCGATCATGAAGCAGGGGAGGGACATGGCGACCGTGTGCACGGAGCCGGGGTTTCTGTGGAAGACGGTCGATTAGCATGTGTCTTGGAGAATGATAATGCAGGCCAAAACGTAGACGAAGTGCGCCCGAGTGTGATACCGCGGTGCTTCACATGGATGAAGCCAGATGGATGCTGAGACATCGATGCCGCCCGAGGATACCGTTTCGCAGCGCAACCGGCCAGAGGAATCCATTTGGCTGGAACCAGGCTTTCCGCCTGAGGCTGGCCTGGTGCTCGGGCCGAGCTGATAACGAACAGCAACAGCTAGCTTTCCGGGCCCGGCATACATCGCAAATCTGTGTCGGGATTCGCGACGTCGTACCTCTTCTCCTTGGTGTTCACGGAGAAGGTGTTGGGGCCGGGAGAGGAAGCTGAAGGCTTGGCCGCGAAACGTTCGCGAACGAGCTGGAGCCCCCAGCACAGCCGCGTCGTGCGAAGTGCTGCGGAGTGACGCGAGCGAGCTCGGAGTTGTGACAAACGTTCCCGAGTTGTGCACGTCTGGCCCGCTCCGCAGCGAGAGGATCGGGCACGGAATGGAGGGCGACGCCCTCCGCGATTACGAACAAACGATGACCGCGGTGGACGCCGATCAATGCGAGGCCGGAGACCGACCGGTGTTGCTTCGCACTTGCAGGTGAATGCAGAAGGACATACGGTCACTCACAGTGAGGAGCCTACGACAAGAGGCGTGAAGAATCCAGTCATTGCGAGACCGATTTGCAGTCTGAGCGCACGAGGTGGAGTGAGAGCCGCAGCATGCGAAAGTGGAGGGAGTACGTACGTGAAGGCGTCCGGCCCAAATCTACTCGCGCCCAGCGGTCGTCGCTGGTGGCTGCTGTCGCTGATGAAGAGGTACCAGGAGCGTCGGGCCATCTTGTAGCCCGAGTAGGTGCCGACGAGGGAGGTGATGATGGCGAGATTTGTGGTGGTGCTGAGGTGTGCGCCCCATCGGATGGAGTAGAAGAGGATGAGCGGGAGGCACCCGGCCTCGAGGAAGATGAGCGTGAAGAAGACGATGATTGCGAGTTCTCTGCGGTTGCATTTGATGGTGTAGTTGAGAGGGGGAGGCCTGGTAGGATCGAAGGTGACGGAGGAGCTGGAGTCGGACGAGGACATGGTGGTAGATGGGAGGAGGTAACTCACGCGAACGCGCAGTTAACTGGCACGCTGGGTGGCGCAGACGTGATGGATTCCTGAGACAAACTTGGGAGCATGGAGAGCAGGTCAGTGACTGTTCGGTGGAGACATGAGTCCGCCGCGACAATCCCAAGCGGCCAAGACCGGACCCAGACGTGATGTCATTTCCACGTGGCCACCGCGTTTGCTCACTGCGTACATACGCGTTCGCGGCGCGCATTGCTGCAGCTTACCAAACTCTTGCTCTCTCCTTCGCTTTTCAACGAAGTATACGACTACACAGTAACACACGATGGACGTTCCACTCTTCGGCGACGCACCCACCAAGCGGCGCAGACAGATCAACCTAGGAGGTGCTCATACCGCCACAACCCACAACGACATCCTCCAAGAAGCCAAGCTTCGCCGGATCCAGCGCGATGACCACAGACGACGCCAAGACGCCGCGAGGCGCATACAACACTCATGGAGAGGATACGCTGCCCGGCGTGACGTGAGGACCAGGCTGCGGAGCACCTTCGAGCAGGACATCACCAGCCTCACCGGCCTCAGATGTCTTGTCCTTCTCGGCCAGGACGAGGAGGCTCTGGGGCGATGGTCTACCGTCGTTCTCAGCTCGCGACAAGGTGCGTTGCAAGATGCTCTGCCTTTGCCTTCCCTGACGCCACTGCAGATATACTGGCACAATCAGATCAGAGTTCGGTCGTGCTGCTGCAGCGAGTCAGTCGCATGCTCCTCCAGTCTGTCTCCAAGAATCCCAAGTGCGTACCATATCCTTTACAAGTACGCACACGCTCATGTCCTTACCAGCTCACCCCATGTGCAAGCACATCTCGGAGTTCTCAACGTCCTACTATCAGACCATCCCGCCCGCGCCGACATCACGCGATACCTCGTCTCCCATGGATTCTATCCCGACCTCCGCCATGCTGTACTGCAAATCGTGAGTGGCACGTTCTCATACTCGCAACCTAGCATAACATCTCGCTCTCCAGCCTGTTCCAGCTCCCAAGCAGTCTCCCATACTTTCTCCGCTCGCCACACTACTCGCGGCGCCACTGTCCATACCCGATCTCCTCCCTCTCTCCCTGCGCGAGCTCCTCCTCTCCATCCTCACGATCCCCTTGCTTCCGAACCGTCTGCTGCCTGCTTTGGGTCCGTTTTCTGTACGACTACCGCTCGCTTCACTCGACCTTGTGCCACTCGATATCATCAACGATCCCGCGCTGTCATCCATAGAGTCTAAGATACATCTCCTGGCCAACCTCGCTGCCTTCGCACCTCCAAGATACTCCGCACTTCCTGCCCCAGCGTTCGCGACATACCTGCAGCTCTGCGCGCTCCTCATGAACGGCGTGCCCGAACATGCCCTGGAACCTCCAGAAAACAAGCCCGACGCCACGAAGATCTGGGCCGACGACGACTCGGATGACGAGGACGACACACTGGTCGAGGTCGTTTCGTCGTTCGAGGCGAAGCCGCCCCTCCCGCAGCTCGATGAGCGCACTCGCAAGCGGCTGCAGACGCTCCCGTCCTCGGATCACATAAGCACGCTTCTCCGTGCGTCCCAGAACGACAAGCTGACTCCCTCCGTGATCTCGTTCTGCTTCGCGCTCGTCACGGTATGGCCGACACGGCGAGACAAGGTGCTGAGCACGATGGTGGCGTACAACCGCGGCGGTCTCGTGCGCGAGATCTACCGCAACTACGTCCGCAGCTCGCCGCTCGGACGGGACGAGTCGTACCCCGATATCACAAGTGCGCACGCTGCTTCTGCTGTGAGAACTCACACTGACTGTTTTTGCAGAGGCCGACCACGCGGCGCACTGGCCCCCGCTCTTGTTGCTCGCCGATCTGTACACACAGGCGCTGCTGACCATGGGCGACGACGAGTTCTTCTCGGAAGGCAAGAACCCCGACGTCCCGCGCAACCCACTCACCCTCGACGAGCTCAAAGTCTTCTCGCGCAAGCTACTCAACATCGCGTTCGCCCTGTACTGGCGCGAGGACGTCGCGAGCGCACAAGAGTCGGTGCCGGGTCTGGGGCAGATCAAATGGGACAACGTCCGCGAGAAGGCGACGAAGTGCTTGCAGGCGCTCCACGCTCGAGAGTGAGCATCGTCCATGAATCCGGCTGCGACTGGTACTGATTTCCGCACAGCTCGCGGCGCCCGTTCACGACCCCAGACCACTGGCTGGTCACGGCCCACATCGACATGAACACCTTCATCCAAGCAGCCATGTACGTCCCGCTCATATGCCTGCCCGCGCATTGCTCGCTCACGCCCACGCAGCCTCGAAGAGAAGCAGCTCTCGCAGCCCGAGGGCGGGCGGGCGCCGACGCTGAACAAGCGGCAGGTGGCGTACCTGTCCCCGCGGCTCGGCGTGCTGAACAACATCCCGTTCGCGATCCCGTTCGACGTACGCGTGGGCATCTTCCGCCGGTTCGTGCTCAACGACAGGGAGACGCGCGGGCTGGCGGAGTGGCGCGGGCACGGGACGCGGGTCACGATCAGGCGGGACCATGTCTCGCAGGACGGGTTCGACCGGCTGGCGGACGTGGACTTGAGGAGCCAGATTGCGATCACGTTTGTGGACCAGTTTGGGCAGGAGGAGTGAGTGTCGTGTTCCTTCCTTCTGCAGTATTGAAGTGCTAGGTGCTGATGTTTGGGACGTGTAGGGCGGGCATCGACGGCGGAGGCGTGTTCAAGGAGTTCCTGACGAGTTTGTGCAAGGAGGTGTTCGACACGGATCGCGGGCTCTGGTTGGCGAACAAGAAGAACGAGCTCTACCCAGCGCCACACTCGCTTGCAACTGAGTGTGAGTCCGTTCGATTTGTTGGTAGACTTGCGAGGATATTGAAGACTTGGCGTAGCGCACAGCTTGGCGTGGTACCGCTTCATCGGCCGGATACTCGGGAAGGCTCTGTATGACGGCATCCTGATTGACGTCGCTTTTGCCGGGTTCTTCCTTGCCAAGGTACGTCGCCGTGCATGCACGATCTGCCTGGTCGCGACGCTGATTTCGTGCATCATCCACAGTGGCTCGGGAAGCAGAGTTTCTTAGACGACCTCGCCTCACTCGACCCCGAGCTGTACCAGGGCCTCATCTTCCTCAAGCACTACACGGGCGACCCCGAGGACCTCTCGCTCAACTTCACCGTCGCGCAGGAGGAGTTTGGGGAGACGCGGACGATCGACCTGATCCCGAACGGGAGCAACATTCCCGTGACGCGCGAGAATCGGCTGCAGTACATCTACCTGGTCGCGCACTACCGGCTGACGAAGCAGATCAAGCGGCAGAGTATCGCGTTCTTCGAGGGCTTGTCGGAGATCATCGACCCGAAGTGGCTGCGGTGAGTCTGGGTTGACCTGACGATATGTGTTGGACTAGAGATGCTGATTGTGCGCCCCTGCAGGATGTTCAATCAGCAGGAGCTGCAGATCTTGCTCGGAGGTGTCGACATCCCGATCGACCTGGAGGACTTGCGGAAGCACACGCAGTACGGCGGGTTGTACGACGACCACCATCTGACGATCCAGCTGTTCTGGCAGGTGCGTACCCGTCCATCTACATACTCAATCGCACTAGGAGTGAGCGACGAGCTGACAGGCCGTCGTGTATCAGGTCGTCAACACGTTCACCCAAGAAGAGCGGAGGAAGTTGCTTCGGTTCGCGACGAGCTGCAGTCGCCCGCCGTTACTGTGAGTGCCTCGGTCTATCGTGTTTGTGTTTCCGTTGCTCACGATCGTGACGTGTTATACAGGGGCTTCAAGGAGCTCATCCCGAACTTCTCCATCCGGGACGCGACGGGCGACGAGAACCGGCTGCCGACTGCGAGCACATGTGTGAACCTACTGAAGGTACGTTGCCAAGACGGATCGCGGCAGCGGTTGTATGCTAACACGTCTGGTATGCTAGCTGCCGAGGTACACCAATTCGAAGGTGCTGCGGGAAAAGCTGCTGCAGGCGATCAACTCGAATGCGGGTTTCGACTTGTCGTGATAGGGTCATTTTGCGGGTCGCGTCAAGCGGGCCAAGGGTCATATCGGATGTATGTACTCAAGAAGTACGTGCGTGTACTATGCAATGTTGTAAACTATCGTGTCATGATCAAGTGTAAGGTCTGTGTCTATGTACAGTATGTATGTCGTATGCTACAAGGGTAAGTAATTTCTGCATCTAAGCTAGTGGATACAAGAAATCGGTCTCGGATTCTGATATGCCATCATCAGGAGGCAGCCCTAGAGAAGTCCCAACTCTTTGTCCGTCCGAATTCTAGCACGTCCACGCCCAGCCGAGACGGCCGCAGTCCGGTGGTGAACGTCAACGACACCTCGGTGACCGGCCACGGGGTGCCGGAGAACCTGTAAAACCGAGGCCAATCATCGACATGGTCCGAGAGACAGTCGTGAAAGGGTGCTTCCATGCTCGCCTCTGAGTCTCTGCAACGGCGCTGTTCGTCCGCTCTGACCCAATGTGGTCCCAGTTCGGAGCTCCGAGGCACCATCGTGCATCGTCCCCAAACTAGTGACTTGCAAGTCCCGGCCTCAAGCCGTCCGCGTCAGGCCGTGAGGCCGAGCCCTCGTGCAGGCCGGGACGAGCCGGGCTTTGTATGGGGCTTCAGACGGCTTGACGGCTCGGCTCGAGGATCTTTCAAGCCCGAGCCGAGCCGTCAGGCCGGGGCTTGAACGCTCTGCTCAAGCGTGCCATGAAGGGACCAGTTTGTCTGTCAAGGTGAGTCAGTATCGGTAAACAGACCGTCTCTAAGGACTCACAAACCATGAAGCTGCTACTCGCCGCTCTTAGTGAGTCGTAGAGCTTCCTACCTCACTCAGGCCCACATGTATGATCGCTGATACGCCTCTAGGAACCCTGTGCGCGGTGAGACACTCGTATTTCACCTCAGATGACCTCTACCAACATAAGTAAGCCTCCACAAACCACCCCAGTTCGCAGATTCCGAGTGAACTTCTCAGTCAACAAAAGCCGCGGCCCAGGCCGGGCCAAGCCTCGGGCTTGGCCTGAGCCGTCCTGGGGGCCCGGCCTGAGGTTTGACCAAGCCCCGGCCGTCTGAAGCCGGGCCAAAGCCCCGGGGTTCAGGCCGAGCCGGGACTTGCAAGTCACTACCCCAAACGAGTTGCACCACAACATGAGTACGACCATCGCGGATGTGGAGGGCGAACGTCACAGGCGGGTGGCCCAACCACGGAAACCGCAGGTCCCTCGGTATGGACAATCCGAATCCAGCTTTAAAACGCTTCGAAAGAAGCCGCTGGGGGATGTGGAACGCTGCTGACCTGCCGCGCTTGACAAGGAGGCGACCTGTCGTCCGGGGTCTCGAAGGAATATGGACGAAGTAGATATCTCGCCATGGAGCGGACGAGAATTGGCCACGGTACTGGGGCCACCGTTCGAGAAGGCCGCTGATGGACACCAGGCGTCGTGCCCAGCCTCCGCTCAGGACGCACGTATGAAAAAGGGGGCGCAGCGGGTCCGCCGCGCCTTTGCATTTATGGAGAAATAGGCCTAGCAATCCAGCGCGGCTGTCGGAAACGAAGAGGATGGCAATGGCGACGTTACGGATGTACACCACCGGGATACGAGCGTGGATGCCGTACGGAGTGATCTCGAAGGTGGGAATACTGACCGGCTGGAAGGGCTTATGGCTGACGCTCAAGGACTTCGGTCTTGAGCCTACAAAGCAGAGAGAGAAAACCCAGCTCGAGGGAAGCGGCCCCTGTCGGAGCCTTTAGAAATGGAGCTGTCAAGCTTCTGCATGCAATCAGGTGCACAACGAACCCTGGAGGAGAAGAGGTAGCGCGCAGGCCCCGGAGCCAGGAGGGAGAGCTCATCGTACTCGAGATGGTCGTCCCCTGGCCAAGAGGCGACAATCTCGCCGGATGTACGATCCCATGGCCTGACACTCCATGCGAAGAGGGAGGTGTCGATACTCTTGCGCATGATCTCCTCTTGCAGCCTGCGAAACGCATTCCTCCCCTCTCCGTACAGCGTAGGCATGTTGATGTCGAAGATACCCATGAGACAGTACGCCTCGTCCTCGGGGCGAGTGGTTGCGCGATGCGCCGCCCATGACATCCGTTGAGCGATGCTGACGCTCCAGATATCCTCCTCTAACCTCAACACAGACTGCGGCACCATGGTGATGCGCTCGAGCTCCTCTGAAAGCCCTGCTTTCGTGCCAATGATCGACCAATCCCATGCAAGAAAAACGACCTCTTCTGGCGCAAGCAGCTCCTGCAAAGTCCATCCTCGCTTGAACCAGACACTGGCACGAAACGCAGAACAGCAGCGGCTGTAATCGGGGTCTGGGTGCACATCCTTGAGATACGCATAACATACCTCTGAGCGAGCGTAATATAAAAACATCGAGTTGGTGGCCTCCGAGAGCTCCGAGCTGCTCGTCTTGTCGATGCAGCAACCGTCGTTCCAGATTCAGCGGTATCCGTGACGTTCGGCGATGAAGCAAGCATCCTGGACCTTGTACGAGGAGTAGTCGCGGGGATTGGAATGACTTACGGAGCATCTCATCCGAAGAGCCTCTGTCTCCTGGAATGTTTGCTCCTTCTCGTCCCAGACATGCGAAAGTATCGCGTATCCTGCGAGTTGAGCATCCTCCACCGAAGGGAAAAAATGAAGTTCCGCGCGAGCCGTGCTGAGAAGCCACATGAGGGATGACGCCGAAGAGCTGCTCAGACTTTCAGATTGAATATGTGGTCAACCGCTCGAAGGTCCAACGAAGAGACATACTGTTAGACCAGCGGGAAGGACTAGCACCCAACGCGCCCCGGCTGACCTCTGACTATGGATGCCGCGACCTCACCACGGTCTGAAGAAACAAAAGAGGCGCTGCTGAGGACAAGTGGAGATAGATGCGCCTGGGTTGAATTTGGCTGGGTTGGAGAAAGCTGGAGGATGGAACTCGGAGCAGAGAACACAGTGAGGCTTCGGCCAAATGTATACTATTGCGGCTTGGGGTTAGGGTTCTATCAGACCGGTCCGACCTGGTCCGACCCATGGTGTTGTCCCCGATGGCACTCAACCAACGTCCAACTGTGAGCATACTTACTCTGCGGGTCATGCAAGAGTCAGCGTCTGGGTTGCCTTATTGGGAGAACACGAGGCCGCGCCCGGCTCGGACTTGCCTCGGACCTCTCTTCCTTCCACTGCTATCAACACGGAGTTTGTCGCACACGTAATCAAATCACAAAGTAGTGCTTTTATATCGGTGGGTAGTAAGCCTCACCCCTCAGCTCACAATTTGAGTACTTACTGTGATAAAACGACTTACAGACAGTCATGCCGGAGATCATCTTTCAGGGGTTGAGATCCGCCGAGTTGCAAGCTATGGCTTCCAGGACCATGCAAGCGTACCAAGGCGAGATCAAAAAGCGCGAGCAGGAAATCATGGCGATCCGCAGCCGCATCGCAGACGTCGCGTCAATATATAACAGCGGGGCTCCTGTCAACGAGAAGTTGCCCTCGGAAGTCCTGCTGCAAATCTTTCGCGGGGTGACACCGACTAACTCTTATCCCATGGCCTCTCTTCGGTTGAGGCACGTATGCAGAGCCTGGCGCACCTTCATCGATCGCAGTCCCGCAATCTGGATGGACATCCTTTACCCCCGGTCGCACAAGACCCTATTCACGAATCGCTCGAATAAGTTCCCTTTCGTCCTCGCTGCATTTGAGCACTCCCAGCCTGCTTCCTCGCTCCGCTTTGCCCTCCACGGCAATTTTCTATCCACCTTCATGACAATATCGGGTCATGCCTCGCGGATCTCTACGCTCTGGCTGGATTGCTCAGATAGAGTCGAAAACGACATTCAGCACTTCCTCAATCTCCACATGCCGCAGCTCGAGAAGCTCACGCTGTGGCTGACGGAGTGTACTCTGGTCCCGACAGTCGCACCGGATACCTCCGCCGTTCGGTTTCCACGGCTCACCTACCTGCGAACCAACTGCGGGGAGTGCGCGCTTCATTGGCCGACTTCCGTCATGCGCACTCTCATCCTCGCTATCCGCCGCAGAGATGACGAACATAGCCTTCTCCCCGGGTGCTTTTGCTGTCAGATCAGCGCTCTGTCCGAGGTGTTAAAAGTTCTGACACGATGTCCTGACCTCGAGCAGCTGGAGATCTACCTCCCGGATCCCTTCATCCAACCCCAGAGTGAACTTGACACGGATGACGTACCAATACCTCCGGTGCATATGTACCGGCTCAACGTCCTTCACCTGGGTGGACCTGCGGAAGCCGTTCACGCGGTTCTGGCACGACTGCATATCCGGGACACCACGAAAGTCCAACTGTGTATACGTCCTTATCCCAGGTATCGAGCACTCTCCGACCTCGTCCCATCGAGGAGCCTTCTGGCCGCCTTCCCTCAAATCCGTTCTCTGGCAATTCATGTCAAGTACTCACGCATCTGGCATCACGCGCTATCCATCGACGGCGAGGTCGAGCGCGGGGACCAGCGATTGTCGCTCCATGTCGACGATACGAACTCCAACATCTACTCACTCGACCTCCTCCTGTTCTTCAAGGGGGTAACCACCTCCGTCTCCCCCGCAAACATCACCCGTGTGAGCGTTGTCATGCATCTACCTTTCACGGACGATGTACTCGAACCCGGGTGGTCATGGCTCTTCCGGCACTGCTCTCAAGTCACTGAACTCGCACTCGAAACCCTCGATGCCAGAACAGTCTTCGCTGCCCTCACGCCTGCAGACACCCTGGTGCAGCTCGAGCGTCTGGCCGTCATCTATCAACGGGAGAAATCTGGGGCGGTATACGACAGCATGCTGTCGATGCTGGAGCAGCGTGCGTCTCGCGGCGTACCCCTGCGATCGTCCGCTTTCACGGAGAGAATCTGCCGCTGCCAGGTTGCCTCTTATCTTGTGTTGACAGACGACCAGAAGGAATGCTTGCAGAATGCGGTCCACGCATTCTCGATCGAGACCGTGATTCTCGGGTGAGGCGAGTGACAATCTAATGCCATGACCAGTAGACGTTCTCTCTGTGCGTTGCTGAACTGTCTCTCAGCTCGGGAAAGGTTACACAACGCCAGTACGGTACTTACGCCCATATTTTAGAGAGGATAGCACGCTGGCGATGTCTTGAGCAACGATACTCATGTATTACCTAATTCTACGCAAAGGCCTAACGTGGACCCTTCTCACATACGCGTCTAGGAACGTCCATTTTGACCATAGAAAGACACCCGCACAGTCTTGAACCTCGTCGTCAACGAGTCCCAGAACTTGCGTCGCCTGGAGCTTTCCTGCATCGCCTGCTCCGAGCCTCTCTCCAGGACCAGCTTGTCTTGTTCCGCATCGTCCTCGTGTGGCTCTCCCGCATCGTCCTCGGGTGACTCTCCCACATCTTCCTCATCTGGCTCTCCTGCCTCGTTTTCATATGGCTCTGCTGCGTCTCCTTCGCGTGGTCCGGTTTCAGACACGTCGTCGCCTTCCTGATCATCGGTTTCCTGAGAAAGCTCAAACTTCTCGTCAGTTGAAAAATTCGACTCGAGACCACGAAGAAGTCGCACCTGCGGTCCTATCGCGAACGCCGCCTCGTCCGGGTCAGTCCAATTCCATATACTCGCGTCGTCCGACAATCTATCCGACCAGGAAATAGGGCTCGCCTCCCTTTCATCGGCCCTAGCAAAGAGCTCGTGATTGAGAGCTTCCACGCTGAGCAGGTATCTCCGCTCAACGTCAATATCCACAACGTACGTCGACGAGCTCAGCGCCCACGGCACGAACGTGAGCGTGATCTGTACCACAGACAGGCCAGAGTCACACAGCTCGAACGTCCTCGTCGCGCCGTCCCCGTCGTCCTCGTCCTCGTCCTCCCGTACTCCAGGTATATGATCGTCCAGACAGTCATGGTCGTCGACGCGCAAGCCGCTGTACGGCAAAGAGCCGCGCTGCAGCTCAGTGACGTACGCCCAATGCGCCCCCGTCCCCGGAACCGCAGACATCGCGCACCGGCCCAGGTGGACAGCGAAATTGACAGCAGGATCGTCGACCCCGTACACGCCCAGCGACACCGGCGGATCGCCGTCCCACGGAGCCTCCAGCCCAGCCGGCAGGGAAAGCCTGAACCCCTTCTTCTCCAGCTCCTCGACGAGCGTCTGCTTCAACCGGAACGGCGCTGACATCCGGCGATCGCTCAGCTGGCACGTCCGCAGTGCGGTAGGGGGCGGCCGGTCTGCGAGGTAGATGTGTTTCCATTGGCAAGTGACCAGGGAGTTCGTGCCGTCGGCTGCTGCTGCTGCTCCTCCTAGCTCCCACAGGCGGCCGGAGGCACTGGCGAGTCGCAGCGGGCAACAGAAGTACAGAGGAAGGGTGGAGTCGTGGACGGCGTCGTCGGAAAAGGAGTGCCAGTGACTGAGCGGGAGGCCTAAAACGCTGCAGCGGTCGGCGTACTCGTACAGTACCGGCAGGACGGCGACAGTGTGGTTCCTCGACACCAATTCGAGCACTGGCAGGTGGGCCAGGACGCCGTAGGGGGTAACAGCGAAAGTGGTGTGGTGTGATGACGATGTAGCCGGCGCGGCACTGGGACGCTCCAGTGCTTGCTGAGACTATGAGTGATAGGGCCACAGTATCAATAGGTGGCGAGCTACATGATGCACGGAGAAGGCTTACTTCGATGCTTCCAACGCCAGACTCGCGAACGAGCCTGTCGATGATCTCCTGCGCCCGCCCCGGGGCAAAGACGACGTTCGACGCGCGTGAGTAAAGTCTGGGTGACGGCGCAAGCAGATAGCCGTCTGGATTGTCGATCGTCTTCTGCTGCTGCAAGTTCTGTTTGGCGAGGTCCACCGGCTCGGCCACGTCGCCCCACGCGAAGAGCGTAGCATCAGCATGCACCCGCATGATCTCCTCCTGCAGCCTCAAAAACGCGTTCCGCCCCTCGCCGTACAGCACAGGCATGTTCACAGAAAACAAGCCCATCAAGCAGTACGCCTCGTCCTCCGGGCGGGTCGTCTCCCGCCTCGCAGCCCAAGACATCCGCTGAGCGACGCTCCGATCCCAGATCCGCTCCTCCAGCCTCAGCACAGGCGCGGGGATCCCCGTGATCCACGCGACGAGCGCCGCAAGGTCCGCCTTCGTGCCCACGACCTCCCACTCCCGCGAGAGGAAGACGACCTCCTCGGGCGCGACGAGCTCCTGCAGCGTCCACCCGCGCGTGAACCACCGGCTTCGGTCGAACGTGAGGTCGTTCACGTTCTACGCGCCCGCCGCGTCCACCACGTCCGTGCGCCGCACGTCCCGGAGGTACGCATAGCACACCGCAGCGTGGGCGTAGTACGCGTACATCGCGTTGATCGCCTCGGACAGCTCCGCGCTGCTCATCTTGTCGATGCAGCACGTATCGATCCAGAGCCAGCTGAAGCCGTGCCGCTCCGCGAGCATACAGGCCGCTTGCACCTTGGGGGACGAGAAGTCGCGGGGATTCGAGCCCGTGTCCGCGCACTGGGCCCGGAGGGCCGCCGTGTCCTGGAAGGACTGCTCGTGCTCGTCCCAGACGTGCGAAAGGATGGCGTAGCCGGCCTGGCGTGCGCGTTCGACTGTGGGGAAGAAATGTAGCTCGGCGCGAGCCGTGCTGAGAAGCCACATGAAGGGAGAACACAGCGTTGCGACGAAAGGAAGGGTGGCGGTATACAGATGGATGCCTCGAGGACAGGCGGTGCCGGGTTTAGACGACCCGCAAGATGAGAAGCGCTACAACTGTTGGCAGTTCCGAGGCGGACGTGTGTTCTTCTGCGATGTAGCGAGAGCTTGAAGCCGCGGCGGCCAAGAGAAGACCAGGGAAGATCCTAGCGTGCTAGAAAGTTGTTGCAAGTCCCTGTGCGAGCAGGCTTCGACACCGAATGGAAACGACGGTGTACGAAGTGCAGGTCGGACGGTTGTTCTTCTGCGCAGTTACAGGAGACTACTTAGCTTGAAGCCGCGGCCAACAGATTGATACCATGCAATACCAGGAAGTGGCCTGACGCAGACAGAGTAGGCAGCCAGGAGACGTGTGCGGTCGACGTAGCGATACTTGAGAAAGTAAACAACACAGTAGACGTCCGACGCCGTGACATGTCGGATTCAGACCGCAGTCGCAGCGCTCCAGGGGCACTGTCACTCAATACGAATATCGACCTGCACATTGCGGCACCATGACCTAGTGTGAGCGAACACACAAAGCGCACTCAGAGCCGATAGACATCACATACCGGTAGCAAGAGGGCGCGAGACTCGTGGAGGTTCGAGTTCAAGCCGTTCGAGGACAGAAGCGCCCACCGTTCGCGTTTTTGCATCTTGTTCTCTGTTCTTGTCACGTTGTAGAGTCGAGTCCGTCAAGACTCGACGACCGCGTCGACACGCAGAGCAGGAAATGGTACACAAATCAAGTACACGACCACAGAGATGCTACAGACGACCAGTGAACAGAAACCGGTAAGCAGTACTAGTAGTTGTACCAGCAGAGACGACAGTGCGCCCCCTCGAGCACGCGCGCACAACGCTCCCCAGATGATAGATGACATGGACAGACGAGGACACGACACGTACACCCCATCCCCGAGGTGTGTCCGCCCACAATGAGTCCTGCGACTCCGATCCATGAAGATGGAAGAAGGCGCACCGCTCTTCGCTACGAGCCCGCCTCCCCATCCCCGCCCCCATCCCCATCCTCCGACGCATCCGCATCCCCCTCCGCACCCACCCCCTCATCCTCATCATACTCCGGCACCAGCTCCTCCCGATACCACACTAACCTCTCCACATCCTCGTCCAGCCTCCACGGCTCCCTCACCTTCCCCTCCCCTCCCTCGCCTCCTCCACGCACCCGCTCCCGCTCAACGACCCCCGCCCGCCACCGCGCACTCACCGCCACCAGCTCCCTCTCCAGCGCCACCCCCTCCTCATCCCGCGCCCCATCCTCGACCTCCCACCGCCGCACCGGGCACCCCCGCGCCCGCCGGTGCGCCGCGAGCCGCGCCAGCTGCTTCCCCGACACCCCCGCCGCGCGCAGCGTCCGCAGCACCGGCAGCACCGGGGTCTCCCCGTCTGGGGGCGCGTGGTACGCCGGGGCGTGGTCGTAGTCGTAGTAGTCCTCCTCGTCGACCGCGCGCGCCTTCCCCTTCCCCTTCCCCTTGCCCTTGAGGTCGATCCCGTTCACGCCATTCACCACGCCGTTCACGCGGACGTGTGCGGACGAGGACGAAGCCGGGGATGATGCGGAGACAAGGTCTGGGGATGGCGAGCGCGAGCGTGAGTGCGACGGAGGGACCGCGCGCGTGCTCTCGAACAGCACGTCGAACGCGCCCTCGGGCGTACCCATAAAGTCCGCCTCGAGCCGCGTCAGCTCCGGCGCGCTCTCGAGCAGCGCGCGCCAGCTCTCGAGGCTGCACGTCAGCGCGGACACCGTCAGCGACTTCAAATGCGGGAACTTCGGCCGGCTTGCATTGCGATGGAGACTGCTCGGACCCTCGTGCGCGTCGCCGTTCGCGTGATGGTGATGATGTCGGCTCTTGACGAGCGCGAGCGGGGGCGCGACGAGGTACTGGACGAACGGCGTGAAGTCCTGGTCCTCCGTGTCGAGCTCGAGGTGCAGTGCGCGCAGGTGCGGCGCGTCGAGCGTGCGGAAGAGCGCGATGAGGTAGTCTGAGTCGAGGTCGTGCAGCTGGATCTCCTGCAGGCGCGGGAGGAGGACCGGGTCTGCTGCTGGGGGCAGCTGGACACCCGGGGGAATCACGTCGTCGGGAGCGGGCGGGTCTGCGCCCCACCACTCGATGCCGTCTGGCGGGGACCCGCCCGAGGACTTTGCGCGGGGGCCGGAGTAGTGCAGACAGAGGCGCTCGAGGTTGGGCGAGGAGACGAGCATGTTGCGCCATTGCTCCCAGGGCATGCGGACGTCGTCCGAGTGGAGGGCGTACTCGATGGCGGTGAGGTTGGAGAGGAAGGGCGAGCTGGTCCAGGGGAGGTTCACGCCCTGGAGGATGATGTTCTTGAGGCGGGGGAGGTGGCCGCCGAAGACGACGACGGGGGGCGGGCCGATCGCGCCAAAGAGGCGTTCTGGAGACTCCCAGTTCTGGACGTGCCAGAGCTGGAGGGTGCGGAGGAGGGGCGCGGGGCCGCAGGTGTTGAGGACCTTGCGTGCGGAGCCCTTGCACTCGAGGTCAGCGACCTTGAGGTGGAACTCGCGCCAGCGGTCGATGTGGGGCAGGACGACGTCGAAGGTGGGCATGAAGGAGTCACGGAAGATGAGGTCCTTGCGGTGCTTCGCGGTGTCTTCTGCGCATGTGTCGACGTATATGTCTATCGGGAGGCGGGCGTTGCGGGAGAGATAGGCGCGGCCGCGGTCGATGTGGGACTTGAGCCGGAAGTGGACGGTCGTCCAGAGATGCGGGGTGTGGAGGGCGATGTGACGCCAATGTCGGCAGACATGGGAGACGAGGACTTCGAAGGGACGGTGCTCGGGCGGGCGGTCGTCGGGCAGGGGATCGGAGTCGACGCCGAGGTGGAAGATGCGGGTGAGGAGCTCGACGGGGAGGAGGTGGATGGGCGGCATGTTTGGGTAGAAAGGGCGGACGGGCATGGAGGGAGGGGAAGGGGGGAGGAGGAGGGAAGGGGGCGAGGGTTGGGACTGAATGGGATGGCAGCGGGTAGAGCGGGGAGAGGCGAGGAAGCGGACCTGGGATTGCGAGGCAGACTGCGACTGCGAGGCGGACGGAGACGGCCCTCGCTCTGATCGCACGTCCACCGCCTGAGAACTCTGAGCCCATGTCCGCCGTGGGACGGTCGATTCCCTTAGTATCTCCTGCGCATGCCACGGCTGCGGGGCTCACCTGCTGTGCCATCTTGCTCTCCGGCTCTCCTCGCAGACGGGGCGCGGCGGCGCGTAGCTGGGCTGGCTGGACACTGCACGAGACAGCAGCGACGAGGACAGCAGCGACGAGGACACGCAGCGAAGGCTAGCGGAGAGATGTGCGGGGAAACGCTGCCACTTATCCCTCATCCCCGATCTCGATCCTTTCTCCTCGATCGCCACACCTGCCATACCCGGTAATTGTTCCCAACCACGCGGCGGCGGCCCGAGCTCCGCGACCGCTTCAAACCCCGCGAGCGCAACCCCAGATCTCCCGCTCATCCTCGCTAGCGTCCACTCAATTCCAGAGTCAATGCCCCCGTGCCAGCGTATTCTGCGCCACCAAACCTCCTGGAATACTTTGCTCACACGCACGAGGCCGGATCGCCGTTCTACCTTCGTCACGCCCACCCCTCCTTCGTCCCGCTCATCTGCATTCGCTTCCATGACACCAATCCCCGGCGGTGCAGCGCTCACCCCGTCTTCTAGCCCCAGGATATCCCCGCCGCTGCCCTTGCTGACCTCATCGTCTCGCCAGCACTCAGAGGCACGTCCGTCTACACACTCGCAGTCAGAGCCTGATACCCATCACAAATCTCATCTATCTGGATGCAATGTCTCACCTCGGACTTCCGGGGCTGCAAAGCCAGCCCTTGCACCCCCCACTCGCGGCTCCGTCTACCCCGGATCGGCAACACCCATCGTTATTCCACAGAATCCGCCACCAAACGCCCCCTCCCAGCTTCCTCAGCGGCCATGCGGGTCCACGCCGCACCCCATGCCGCCCTCGCCTCCCCCATCGCTCACAAGATCAGACAAGACCGCGGCTCCCCGTCGGTCCCCGGACTGCATCATTCATACACCATCCCAACCGTGACCAAGCCTCCCGAGTCCCGCTGGCACACGGCGCACGCACTACGCAGCCCATCGCTGCGCACCTGCACCTGCACCTGCACTAGCTAGCCATAATACATACATATCGCTAGGCCTGCCCTCCTCACGAGACGCCACGATCTCCCCCGTCCGCGCCCGCCGCGAGCCACGGGACCACGCGTTCGCGCCTCGCCCGCCGTCCGCCGCACTATCGACCCTACACGTCAAATTTCAATGCGTATGTACGCAACCGAAGCAGCCTTCTGCCTGCGCCAGAAGAGCAAAGTATACCCCGGCAGCGCCTTCGACGTAGCGGCGCTGCGCCATCCCCATCTCGCCATGTCGCCATCTGGATAGTGCCACTGCCAGTGCCAGCGGGTGCTGGGAACCCTAGATCAGCATTCGCCTCGCCCAATCGTCAACCCGGAACCGTGTCTGTGTCTCGATTATTGCGCCCTGTACTACGCTCCGTGTCAATGTGCTGAGAACTTAGAAGACGAACCGGAACTCTCGATGTCCTCGGCGCGCCCGTCTCCGCTCCTCCTCCTTACGCTCGCCCCTCGTCCCTCGCCGCTCGGGACCCTGTGGCTCGCCCACCCGTCCAGTGCCCACCCTGGAAGTTCTGCATCAGATGAGCAGGAGGCGTAACGCGTTGCGGACCCGTGCCCGCTCCCCGCGGCGCTGAGACCGTTTGAAGTTTGCTCTTGCTCTGACCTCATGCCTCATGCCACGAGTCTTACTTACGGGGGATCGTCGTCAGCCGAACCGTAAGACGTCGGACGCACACGCGTCACACTTGACGCCTCTTCGGCAGCTCGACATCAGGACGTCGACGTCGGACGTGGCCGAATTCCACTCACGCGTGACTCCCGGACACCGAGGAACGAGCGTGCGAGGACTCAGGACTCTTGATTCCGGAGCGACTGTGTACTCTACATGACACATGTACGTCTGCAGCTGCCACGACTCGGACTCGGATCTGTCCACTGTCCGCTGTCCACTATCCACTAGTCTCTACGACTCCAGCAGCAAGCCCGAGTCTCACCCCGCCCGCCGCCCGAGTCACGCATCAGATTAACCATCACCCCGACTCCGACTCCGAGGCGCACCGACGCCCATCTCTCGGTTCTCGCCAATCGCCAGTCGCCAGTCGCCTCTCGCTTAGGCCGCATACCTACTTATCTCTCGGATGTACCCGCTCGACGTTCAACTCTCGCCTCGTCAGCAGCTTTATCCTGCACAAGAAACAAGTGTCGCACAGCGCCCCGCTTACTGACGATAGTACTAGTACTGTACGTCCTCGTCTCCAGGGTCGCCCTTAGCACTACCACTCACCAGCACTCTCCCCATATCTTCCAGTAGCATTATCCCGCGCACAACGCAACTCCTCGCAACGAGTACTCTTTCAGTACGTCCTCGTCTCCAGGGTCGCTCAGGGTCCAGCACTCACCAGCACTTCATCACTCCCTCCTCATGCCAGTCCCGCGTACGCTATCCGTGCTGTCACCTCACGTACGTACGCACTACTCGATCAACGAACTACTGCACCTGACATTGCGCTAGACTCTAGAATCTAGAGTCGAGCACTAACCGGTCACGGCCGAGTCCTGGCGGTACCACTGTGGACACGTCGTCCAATGGCATCCATGATTCCGCATTCCAAGCTCCAAGAGTCAACCTACTTAGACCCGGCGAGCTCCGGACGCCTCGCGCTCAGTGCTCACTCGGGTGCCAGTCTCCAGATCGCCCGTGTCGCCTTATCTCGAGTTAGTGTTTGCCGCCAGCCACTAGTGCGCGCGCTGCGCCGACCCGCATGGTGCATCCCACTTATTAATGAAGCGTCAGGTCTGATCTGCGCTCGTTCGCAGCACACCCGGAGACGGCCGAGCGTTCGCGCTACAGTCCACTCAGCACTGACACCTGTAGACGACATACCAGGGAGTCCGGGACAGCCGACTCCTTCTCCCACTCCCACTCGACGCGGAGACGGCCGACATTCACGGTTACCCTATCGCGTCGGCAGCTCGTTGGTCCCGCCCCGCCCCGACGCCGTCGCTCGCTTCTACTTAGTCGCATCGCCATGCGCCATACGCCATGCTGCTCCCCTGCAGCTTGAACTTCATTCTACAGCAAGCGTCACGACTCACTGTGGCACTACTTACTGCCAGTAGGCACATCATCGCGGTCGCCACTCGCCACTCGTCGCCCAGCGACTCGATACAGTAGTCGTAGTCGAGATTTGGCCCTCAGTACACCTCGATCATCACCGGACCCCCAGGCTGCCAGTGGTAAGTACGTGACTAGTGGATATCTGCCACGACGGCATGGGACTCACGCTCGCTCAAGCCTCAGGCACCGCGCCCCATTTCGAGTCTCGACTGATGCTGTGATGATCCTGGAACACCGGCGGTACTCGCGCAACTCTCGAGCACCCCTCGTTTCGGAGAGTACGAACGTGCTGGACCGAAGCTTCTGAAAGAATCCGTGCTCCCTCGTCGCCCCCGTGCACGTCATCTCGAGCATTCGCGGCTACGCACGCCTACTGTGCACACATCCCGCTGTCGTCTGCACCGCACAATCCCCGACTCAAGCTCGCACCTTCCTCGTCACGCCTGGGACCTGCGGACGTCGAACACTGCAGCTCATGCTCAAGCTCTCAAGAGCAAACGGGACACCCGCTCGCTCGCCGACGCCGCCGCTCGTCTCCCAGCTGGAGCATCACGCTACTCTCGAACTGCTCCTGCAGGAGCTGGAGTTCATCCGACCCTCAGCGTCCGATGACCAGCACTTGCCGCTCGTCCGTCCATTCATCGTAGTTCATCCACGCGGACCACGACCTATCAGCCGCCAGATCCGACGACCCTGCTGTATCATATATGGGCACTGGATGCTGCATACTCACTTGGCGCGTCACACAGGCACCCGTCAGCCTTCAAGCTCCCTATTTACTGCTGCCACTGGCATGTCGAGACTCGACCGAGAATGACGGGGCTCTCTCTGATCACGACTCCATGGCGCAGGCGAAACGTGCCCGAGGCGACCCTTCCCAAACACCCCGCCAGAATCCGCCCAGGCATCAAGCACCAAGTACCAGGAGCTCGCCCGCGGTCTAGCCGTCGTTTACCTCGACGCCCGCGCGCTCATCTCACAACTTGCCGCGTGCGGAGGAGCCGAGTAGCAAGGACCCAGAACTTGGACCCGAACGCCTACGAGCCCCGAGGGCTTACTTACCCCACACCGTGCGGCTGCCACGGACCTACTGAACGCCTGTCAGGGACAAAGACGTCTGGGCGGCTCAGGCAGGGCGCCGTAACCCTGTGACTGCGTCTTTGTGATACATGGACGAGACGCAGGTCTTCAGCGCACATCTCGCGGTACACTCGCCTAGTGGCCCTGTCTCGACTCTCGTCATACCGTAGGTCCTTTGCCGGGTGTCCGCCTGGTGATTCAGAAGTTTACGATGATGGCATTGCTCGCCATATCAGATTATTATCACCCCTCCAATCATCGGCCTTCTATACATGTCGTTATTGATGTGTAGTACTAGAACTATCACAAGTCTCCTCTTGGTCTTGACGTATGTTTCCCAGTTAGCCACCGTGCTGCACAAGCGCTTATGGCGTCGATTTTTAGCGCTGCACTGCCAGTGTTTTGCTTCCGACCACGACCACGCATCCTCGATTCGAAGACGGACTGCGACTTGTCATCCCTGTCGACGCGCACGGTCTGTACTGAGTTGATATCCGCTCGCTTTTCTTTATAAGTAGGCCAACGTGTCACAACAGGGCTGACCCATGATCCTCGTCGCCGCAGAAACCACATGAATTGAAACGTGAGTACGCCCGCGACGACTCTGGACAACCCGCTCCCGGTCTCTTCACTTCCTCGGGCAGTACGTGCTCGTCTCGAGGATTCCATTACCGGGGAGCTACAAATCATGGCCGCGTCGGTCGTACAAGGCTATGAAACGGAAATTGACCAACATGAAGAGAAGATCCGGCAGCTCCGAGACTACATCACGCGCGTCAAAGAGATATGCAACAGTCGAGTCTCCATCAACCTGCTGCCTCAGGAGCTTCTTCTGCAAATCCTACGCAGCGTCACGGAGCAGCTCTGGCTTGACCGCTCGGCCCAGGTCCGGCTGAGGCAAGTATGTCGTTTGTGGTGTAACGTCATCGATCGTAGCCCCCGTTTCTGGATGGACCACCTGGCCCGACATACCGACGACTCTCACCCGAATTCGCGGATACTTCCATATCGTCCTCGCTGTCTTCGAAAAGACAACATCTGTGGCCCGCCTCTCCTTCTCGATAACAGATTCCTCCCCACCTTTGCATCCCTGCCATCGCATGCGTCACGCATCTCTACCCTCTGGCTCGACTGCTTGACGGGGGATAGCGGTACCGCCATCCAGCTCTTTCTCGACCTCGATATGCGACAGCTCGAGGAGCTGACGCTCTGGCGATTCTGCAACCGGAGTCCGCAACTCGAGCTGGATAGCGATAGCGTGCTGGCCTCCCGCTTCCCCCGCCTTAAATACCTGCGGACCAACTGCATGCAACTCGCCCTTCAGTGGGTCACGCCGGCGATGCGCACTCTCCTCCTAGGCGGTCTCCTCAGGGGCTCTGAGCAGCGATTCTACGTCCCCAATCATTGCCAGTGCCGCCTCGGCTCCCTTCGTGAGCTATGCGAAGCTCTGGGACGATGCCCCGAACTCGATGAGCTGAGGATCGATTACTGTCTCCCGGCGACCGCTGTCGCGTCCCACGGGGATCATGGTCCTTCGGCACCGAAGCCTCTAGAGCGGCTCAACTGGCTCCATCTGGCTGGAGAGTTGGAGGACGTCCGGACGGTGCTCGAACAGCTCGCTTTCCCGGAGACTACGCAAGTGTCGCTCGGCGGCGGTGAGCAGTATCACAGGCTCTCCGACATCCTCCCCAGGCGTCGACCGCTGACGGCCATCTCGCGGACTCGCTTTCTGACTCTCTGCATCGGTCGCACACCTGGACACATCGAGGATCACATCTTCTCTGCCTATGGCGAGATCGAGCAAGACGATCGGCAGCTGTCACTGCATTGCAGGGCGCGGGAAGGTGTCAAGCCCTGGCATGCCTACGATAATTTCGACCTTCTGATCTTCTTCCGGAGCGTTGTCGGGTGCTTCCCGCCCTCAAATATCACCCACCTCAGAGTCAACTGCTTCGTTTTCGTGAAGATCCGGAGACAGGAAGGATGGACATGGCTATTCCAGTCCTTTCCTCACGTCGCCGACCTTGTCCTCGACGTGCACCGTTTCGGAGACGCGGGCGTATACTCCGCGCTCGCGTCTTCAGAGGCATTGGTGCGCCTTCAGAGACTGCAAAACATTTGTCTAAGTGTGTTGCATCCGAAAATCAGGGACACTTTGCTGTCGATGCTGGAACAACGTGCCTCCCAGGGATTGCGCCTCCGCTCGGTCACGTTCACTCAAGAAATCTCCCGATCCTTGAAATATGTCCCACCACCGCTGCTGGCAGACGACCAGATCGTACGTGTGAAGGCTGTTACCGACGAGATGACGCTCGAGCGTGTCAGTACTTGCTAGAACTATGAACAGTGTGAGCGTAATATCTATCGCTCGCCGCGGAAGCTTCTAACTACATGATTCACAGGGAGAACTTGGTACGATGCATCTTCACCTGTCAGAGAACTTCAATACACTTTGACTTCACTCTTAAGTATTCATGATAGTGCGTACGACGGTGCCTGTCGTGAGCTCGCGAAGGTTGCCATGCTGCCGGCTCGTCCAGCTTGAGGTCACTCGCACCGAATCGTTTGTGCGCTTGGCGGTCACTTCGCCCACGTGTCAGCCGGAGCACCAGCAAACCTAAACGGAGATCTGAGTCACGTCACTGACCCCTATTAAGGCAGCAGTCCTTTGACATCTGCTCTCGTGTTTGCAAGGGTCTTCGTGAGTAGCTGCTTTATCATCTCCTCACACATAACTATAATAGTAGCTCACGATCTTTGCAGGGAATACGAGACGGCGCTGTGTATCGTAGCCTCTTCAAACTGGCCGACTGAGAACTTATATCGTACCTCCTGTGAGTGAATAATCCGGAACCCGCGTCATCTTGAACACACAGTTGCACGCATGCCGTTTCGCTTGGCCATTGACTCAAGTCATTGCTTCAGATGGACATCATGACCGCAATCACTTACGGCGGGTCAGTATGCAACACCGGCCCTACCGTCATCATCGAAAAGTTGCCCTCGGAAATTCTCTTGCAGATATTTCGCGACGTGACTCCGAGCGACAGGGACTACATGGCGCCGATTCGGTTGACGCACGTGTGCCGTGCTTGGCGCACTCTCATCCACAGTAGTCCCCTGTTCTGGATCAACATCCTCGACCCCCAGGAGAAGACAGTGTTCACCGATCGTCCGAGCAAGTTTCCCATCGTCCTCACCGCCTTCGAAAGATCCCAGCCTGTTTCTTCACTCTCATTTTCCTCCCACTGCGCCTTCCTGCCTGTCTTGTGCACACTACAAGGTCACGTCTCGCGAATCTCCACACTTTGGCTCGACTGCTCAGATGATCGCGACCACGACATCCGCCCTTTCCTTGACCTACGCATGCCAGAGCTCGAGAAGCTCACACTGTGGCGGAGTTCGTGCTCTTCCAACCGAGCACCGGAGATCGCGCTTGATACCTCCACCGTCCAATTTCCACGGCTCAGCTACCTGCGTACCAACTGCATGCGGGTCGGCCCACGTTGGGTAGCTCCCACTATACACACCCTCATCTTCAGTAGTCGTGCAAGCGTGAGGCTAGGCGAATATCCTGACTTGTACAAGCGCAAGCAGTGCTGTCGAATCCGCACTCTTTCCAAGTTGTTTGAAGCTTTGGCACGATGTCCCGACCTCGAGGAGTTGGAGATCGACCACTGTCTGCCTGAGCCTATCGGCCGCATTGCAACAGCGGATTACATCCGGCTCGCTCCCCTCCGTATGCACCGGCTCAACGTGGTCCACTTGGATGCCTGGGCTGCAGAAGCCGTTCGCGCGGTTCTCGAAATGATTGATCTCCCGGACACGGCGAATATCACACTGCGCAGCCGCAACTATGCACTCTCCGACCTCCTCCCGAAGCGAAACCCTCTGACGATCATCCCACAAATTCTTTCGGTGACCATTTCCACCGACCACCCTCAGAGGGGTTCCCTCGATGGCTCGATCAAGTGCGGCGACCGGCGGCTGTCACTGCATTCAGAAGACATCTTCCCGCACGCCGACGCTGACGACTACAGCCTTCTCCCCTTCTTCGAGGGTGCGACCTCGTGTTTCTTACCGTCGCACATCACGCGCCTCAAGGTCGTATGCTACACTCTTGCCTACGGCGACTCCGCCGGGTGGTTATGGCTCTACGAGCACCACCCCCGAGTTACCGACCTTTACCTCGAAGTTTTCGATCCCAGGGATGTGCTTGCCTCGCTTCCACCGGCGAACACTCTACAGCACCTGGAGCACCTGACGCTCATAATGTCGGCCCCCCGGGACTCCGATGATGTGGATCTGGAAGTCATAGTGTCGACTCTGGAGGAGCGTCACCGTGCGTCTGGCCAAATTCGCCTTCGGTCTCTATCTTTCACACTGAGAGTCGACAGTGAGGAGGTCGAAGACCATCTGACAGACGATCAGATTGCACGTTTGAAGGCCACCGTCGAGGAACTCTCGATTGAGACCGTCGACTTCTATTGAGGTGAGTGCTATGCTAAGCCCTCATTCATGCATAATGCATTTCGCGCGCGTGGCTAACCATACAAACTCGAGTATCAGACGAAACTCCGGGACGCAAGCACGAAGACCTCCTAGTATGACGATCTTTGAAGAGAGGGTAGCTAGTTTCGTGTACGACAGCGACCGCAGAGCGGACATGAGCACGCATACAGTGTCCGTCCGTGAGATATGCATTGCTTTAAGCACAATACTTAGTTACACGTCGCCATCCTGAAGAGATACTGTTACACCCCCGACACGGGGTCCCCACTTGACAGAGAACGAGAAGTCTGGGACGATGGCATTGAGCCGCCTGCGGAGGTTCGATGCAACATCCGGAGTGATGATGGCCTCCTCCTGGGAAGGGACACGCCGCGAAAAGTACAGCGACTGCAAGAGCAGTCCCCGGGAGGCGCGGTCTTCCAGAACAAACAACAATATCTCGTTGTTCACGGCCGTGGCGTGGGTGTCAGTGTGGAGACGGAGGATGCGCAGATTGGGCAAGACATCGTCGTGTGCGAGAGCCGTGCACAAGGCGTAGGAAGATTGAGTCTCAATTTTGAGGTGGACAATGAGGGGGAAGCGTCGGAAGAGCCAGAGCCATCCTGCGTTGTCGGCACTTGCGAGCCCTGGCGAAGGCTGCGTGCAGGTTACGTCGAGTACCGTTATCATCTCCGGGGCGAACATGGACACGGAGCCCTGGAAGAAACGTAGCAAGTCGACCGGGTTCATGTTGTTGATCGGGTCCAACGAGCAGAGCGTGAGCTGCTTTTGTGGGCCCTCGTAGCCCCTAACGACGTACTTGAATGTTGGATGTCGTGTGAGGGACCCCATGTCGATGGCCAGTTGGTCGATCTTAGGGATGCATGGGACCCCTTGGCCCATGGAACATAGCTTGTGGTAGGGACACAAGGTCGACGTAAGCGTCACTTGTGCAGTTGCAGGAAGCTTCATCGAGTCGAGTATTGTCTGAATGGTGTCGGATGTGTGTGCGTGGAGGAAAAGTGTCTTGAGCTTCGACAGTTCAAGGCGAGGATCTCTCGGCCTTATGATCCTATCGGAGATGCAGGAGTCGAGTCTCAACTCCGTCAGAGCACCGCCCGGTCCCCTGAGCGCGTCCCAGAGCGCGTCCAAATTGCGGACGGTGCAGCAAGGGACCAGTTGCGGATTGGGAGTTCGGCCCCAGTCTTCCCAATGCTGGCCGATGATGAGTTGACGAGCTGACGGGCTGATCCAGCGGATGGCGAAAGACACACAGTTCGTGCGGAGACGTCGGAGGCGCGGGAAGTTGAGAGGAGTATCTGCGGGGGTGACGCGAGCGTCCGCACACTTGAGCCACACCGTAAGATCCTCCAGATTCGGCATCTGAAGACGGAAGAAAGGGCGCAGATCTCGATGATCCTTGCGAATACAATCGAAATAGAGTGTGGAGATCCGCGAGATGTGGGACGTAAGGCTCGGGTGGGTCTCTAGGCAAGACAGGAACGTGCTGTTGAGCGAGAAGCGTAGTCCGGGAATCGGAGCGGATTTTTCGAAGGCCGTGCGGACGATCCAAAAGTCCGTTTTATACCGTGCAAGAATCGCACCGTCTGGATCAAGAAGATCTGCCCAGAATAGTGGGGTCCCATGAATCATGGACCGCCAGGAACGGCATACATGGGTCAACCGGATGGCGTCGACGGTACTGGACCGAGGGCCGACCCAACGAAATATTTGGACAAGAAGTTCGTCGGGGAGGAGTTCGTTGATAGATGCACCGGAGTTGTAGATGGATTTGATCCCTTGAATGCGTTGGCGCAGCAGCCGTATCTCCTCCTCGTATTCCCGGATGACGCTTACAGCCATGTATTGGAGCTCAGCGGACCTGAGGCCGACAAAACGTCCTCGTTCTTGTTCGTGCAAGAGTGTCTCATCAGTTTCTACTTTCGATCCAACCATCTGCGACAAGGATGATCAGTGACAGGAACCTGTCCGAGCACGTCTAACCACTTACCTTTCACGCCGATGTGCAGAGAATAATTTGCCCCGCAATCGCCTGTATATCAGATCGGTGAATTTCACCAGGCAGACAACTCGTAGTGAAAGCGCGTACCTCGTCAAGACTGCTGAAGTGCGTGACGGTGCCGGACGAACTGAGCGAACCACTGGTGGCGCCCGTTTGGTTGGATTTGATCGCGTACCTAGCACTGGCCACGTGGGGAAGTTACACCCCGAGTGCTTCTGAAGTTCAAGTTGCTCCTTGCGTCCAAACCGCTGCTCTGCCACGACCGTAGTCTGTGGACTGCAACCTCGCTATCGGCTGCGGTATCTCTCAGGCCAGCAGATCGGCGTCTACCGTATTGTGCCCGTTGAACTGCAACGCGCGTCTTCGCCGCTCAAGTACTTCTCTCCCACGAGCTTGCACTCGAGCGGCCGCTCTGCCACAATCTCCTGTGGCCAGACCGCGAATCCTCGTGAGTGGTCATGTTACAGGTCTGCATCGAATTTGAAAGCTTCAGCGGAAGTTGGGCTGTGTAGCAAACGCGGTTCAAAACTTCAGCGCATCCGCTGTAGACGCTCCTGTCTCGATGGGCGGCGACCCGGCGCATGCGCCCATGCAGGGCCATGTACGCGAAGCACGGCCTTTACGGTCGCTGCGAAGGATCTACTGCCAATCACCTGGGAAATGCACCTACTTGATTCTACTAGCCGACGGTGCTGACGTATACTTGACATAGCAGTAGTGGGTCTCACCGGCACGGCACAAAAAGCCTGCTATGTCCGCAACAGGACAGGTTTCTGGGAATGACGCGGGTAAGGATGAAGTTGAAGGGCCACCATCGAATGGAGGGACGGACAAACCTTGTGGCACCGCTATGTAAGTAGCTTCCTATTGTTTCAAATGCATTCTTGAGGTCACGGGCCTTCTGCAGACCATCCGGCGGGTGAAAGCAGCGACTTGCGCCGTCCTGCGCGCTGACCCATAGGGGCTTGCGTCGGCCGGAGTCCTAGGAAGAAGGCGCGGCCAATCGTATGCTTGTCTGCATGCACCCGTACTACGGGCACGAAACATACCATGTGCGTCCCGGTGGTCGATGAGGGTATAAAACATGGGTGAAGGTACGAACATCGACAGAAACTCACCTCACCTCTCTTCCCAGTTCCATCTCATCGACTTCACCCTTCTCGCTCTCCTCGTCTTTCCAGTCTTCAACCGAGATGATGTTCAAGCCCTTCTTCCCTCTTGCTTCCCTCCTCGCGGTTACCGCCGCTGGCCCGCTCGTCCCCAAGGACACTTCGGATACCGACATCGCCGCGTACCTCTTCGCGCACAACTCCATCCGCTCTCAGCACGGTGTCGGTCCGCTCAGCTGGAGCGACGACCTCGCTTCCAAAGCGCAGTCTTGGGCCGACAACTGCGTCTTCCAGCATTCCGGAGGCAAGCTCGGGCCCTTCGGTGGTATGTCTCAGGCAGTTGATCGCATGCTACTCGGCACACTCACCATCGACCGCAGAGAACCTCGCCGCCGGCACCGGGAGCAACTATGGCATCGGCCCCGCCGTCAAGTCATGGACCGACGAAGTTTGTGAGCCTCAATTGTGACCTGTGAATCTGTTGTCCATCCTAACAAGTTTTGAACCCATGCAGCCCAGTACGACCCGAACAGTCCGCAGCCGTCACACTTTACCCAGGTCGTCTGGAAGGGCTCCAACCAGGTCGGCTGCGCGGTGGCGAGCTGCAACGGCATCTTCCCCGCGAGCTTCGGCCCCGCCCAGTTCTTCGTGTGCGAGTACTTCCCGCAGGGCAACATCATCGGCCAATTTCCGTGCGTCTTCGTCTATTCTCTGATAATCATAAGTGTTGCTCACGCAAGTCTTCTCATGTTGCCACTAACAGTCAGAACGTCTTCGTCTGAGGAGTATGACTTGCTGGACGTCGGCTGCCACAGGGCGGAAGGCTTGACATCTCTCGCTTTGTCTGACAATTGCTAGCGGTCGAGTTGGACCCGTATGTAATTGTAATACTTAACACCAGGAGTTCCATTATTTATATACGGACGCTCGAGAGCTACTGGGTGTGCGTAAGCCGCGATGTACCGACTTGACGATGCAGCTTGAACACATTACGACCGGCACTCCCGCCCTATGTTCCAACAACGATCACCTGCTGCGAAACGACCTCTAAGAACGGTTCCGTGCCCTGGCATGATCGTGATGCGAGACAATGTGGTCAGCACATCCCAGCCGCCACAGAAGAGTAGACTCACGATGATCAGCCCGAAGTGGGCAACAGCTACAAGCGCGTGTCCCGGCTCAAAGTTGCTGGGGACCTGCACCGTATAGTTCTGCGCCAGGTCCGCATGGCCGTTCCCAACAGGGGTCGGCGTGTATGGACCAGAGAAGAGCACGCGGCCGAGGTTACCCGCCGGGTTGACGCTGTCGCATGATCCGCTCGGCGCAAGCCCCACGCAGGACAGCAGGCCGATGACGACTGAGACGTCTTGGGAGCCGGTGAGAGTGGCCTGATATACGGAGCTGCGGTCAGTATAGCTGTACGTATGAGAGCTGGAAGGGACGGGACATACCGGTCTGTCGACGTCCACGACGAAGGTCTCGCCTGGGTTTAGCGTACCATTCGCTATAGGCGAGGCGATGATGACGCTTTGAGCGGCCGCAGCGATGACGAAGATCGCCAGAGTGATTGCACTCTTGGACATCGTGTTTGAGACGAGGAGCACTGAAGACCTCAGGCTCTGGCTCGACGCCGCCTTGTTATATAGCAAGGTTAGCCTGTCTGGCGTCAGACACTGCCGTGCGCGGCGGCGTCACAAAGACTCCACCGACTCGGGGCGCAGGCGGGCGACGAACTCTGTTCACGCCGCCGTAGTGGCGGACGCATACAGTATAGGTCGGACCGATGGCTGCTTGACACACTTGCCGAATGGCAGTTCCAGCGCCCTCGGGATGAAGGAGTCGGGTATGTACCTGGTAAGTACTTTAGGAGGTATGAGGTCATACGTGTCAAGGCCTGAGAGAACATCAATACCTACTCTGGCATGTAGGTGTCCCGACTCACATATTATGTGTCCAGGGGGCCGAGTGCCCAAAGCACCCTTCCGGTATCCGAGCCTGTACCCTGTGTACTCTACACTTCCAGGTCGACAGTGGTCCAAACTGGAGTGTAGCAGAGTCCCGTATCTATAGCCTAACATGCCTCAGATCAGGTCTGCATTTCGAAGCCAAGACTCACAAGGTTCCCCGACGAAGCGAATTTTAGAGCGAGCCGATATAGCAGCGCACAGCTGCTTCGGCGGCGTAACTGCGATCACCTCCCTCCTCAGTGCTGTGCGGAAAGGAATCAATCAAAGCCTTCCGAGAGCCTCGTTTACTCACCGCCTCCTCGACTGCGGAGTAAAGCGTCAAAGATACTGAATGCGCAATCACGAAGTCTGCTGCGCGGTCGGCCACGCACACCGCATTCGTCCTGTCAGTGTCAGGAGCATGCTCGCAGTAGCAACCGTGCGTACAGGCAACGATCAAACCGACGAGCGCCCAGATAAAATGGCCAGCGTGGACAGGACGTCGCTCGAATCCTCCCCTTCTGCACACCGTCCTGCGTACCTCCTACATATCGGCCCACAAATCACTTCGCGGGTATGTATGCTCCGTCCGGCTTGGATGCATTGTCGCTGAACATACTTAGCCCTTTCAGACGCGTCCCAGTACACGATGATTGCACCACTCACCGGCGACGAGAAGATCCCCGCACCCCCTCCGAAGGAGGCAAAAGACATGGCCCCGCCCGACTACTCATCCGTCTTCGCGACCTCAAACTCCCGCAGCAGCACAGGCTCGACACATGCATCACCCAGCGCGTTCGACGCAGCCATGCTCACCCCCGACGTCGTCCGCAGAGCATCAGGCTCCTCATCCACCGCGCAGACCATGCCCGCA
>ML211237.1:0-43723 GCA_004369055.1 Polyporus arcularius HHB13444
TGCACGAGACAAGGGGAGACGACGACTTGACGACGACGTACGAGCTGTTTCAAACCCAGCCTAAACCCAGCCGGAACTGTACAGTTCTGATCATGGTTGCCGAGTACGCAACAAATAGAGCGCCGAGCTTCAGAGGAGGTCGCAAGCCAGTCGCAAGCAAGACAGAGATTCCGCTGTCTGGCAAGTGAGATGGAAGTGGGTTGCAAGGGGAGTACAATCAGCACAACAATCGCGACGGTTACGATTGCCGTGGAATAATCAGTAAGCCTTACTACTTGGTAACCGCGCCCAGCAAGTATTTGATGGATAATAATCGCATACATCGTACCAAATAACCTTGGGCCTTGCAACTTCCGCGCCGATTCTGTGATGTACGCCTGCTACCTCGCCTCAAGCTCACACCAATGCGCCGCTACCATTCCTTAGGTGAGTACCCCTCGATACTACCTCTGTGTTACTCTCGCGGGGATCTGTGAGCGGGGCCCGCCTTTGGGACTCGGAGAGCAACCGCGGGGTATAAGGCGCGGAGGTGGTTTCCCTCTGGCTCACCTGCGTACTTCGGTGCTGATATGCGACTTGGCTGCCACAGACACTGAACCTCCCGTCTTCGGGTTTCATAAGGTGCGCCCTTCGTTCTACTGCACCGACCGTCCCTCATCTTCTCAACAGACCCGATCCGGCGCTGTATTCTCGCCATGGGACGCCGATGCAGGCCAACCACTTCATGCTCCGGGGACTGTTGACCTCGATCAACTATTCCGTGCCTCGCTTAAGGACAAGGCAGAGATGACAAGGAATGGGGAGCTGTCACACGAGGATGAGCCCGCAATTGAAGGGATGGTGAGTCGCCCCAGTTCACCGAGTTTCCCAACGCCCTGGGCGGCCGCAAGACCCACCCCCGAGCCGTCCCACTTCTCCCCATTCTCGTCACCTCTGTCGACTCCCCCCTCCTCTCCCCGACTCCAAGCGTATGCGCAGCTCTCGCCGGTCGTGCCAACCTCGCCACTCGGCGTACCGTGCTCACCGCGGCCTGTGCGTTCGATGCCGTCTGTGGCTGTGCGGCATCCGAGCATCCGCCTGCCCGACGGTCACACCAAAGCGGAGTTCCATCGCGTCAAGATGGTCGAGAAGAAGCGTGCAAGGCGACGCATGGACCGGGAGAGGAGGCAGCGGGAGGCCGGCAACTCCCTCAAAGCGGCGGCTATGAAGCATCGCAGTGGCGGCGAGACGTTCGCTGCGCACTTCGAGTTCCTCCCTCAGAACGTCCACATCGCGAGCACTGGCGTCATTGGCCGTGCTATCAAGGTCCAGCGGATGCTGCGGAAGGGCGACTCTCTGAAGGACGCAAAGGGGCTGGGGTTCCAGTATGTACAGTGGTCTGGAAAGTGCATACTCGCGCCGTGTACCTCGCGCCTTCGGTGCTGATGCTCTGCAGAACGCCGTGCCACATCGTCGACCACCAAGACACCATCTTCACGACGCTTGCAGGCGAGCCCAAGGACCCAGACTGGCCGGCACTCATCCAGAGAGTGTCGGACAAATTTGCCAACGCGCAGAAGCGGATGGCAGAGCTCGAAGACGAACCAGAGCACCGCCGCGGCAAGTACTTCTCGGCCCACTGTGGGCATTCCATCGGATCCGGTCAACAGGTGCGCAATCTTCTCCTCCCACTGGTTCGACTGGCCGACACTTCGCCCAGCGGCCTGGGAACCTGCGCAACTCCGCGCGACGCCAGGAGATCATTGACAGCCTCAGGCTGGACCCAGACGTCATCCGCGTCGCGAATTTTGCCAACGGTGCGTCGTCTTTGTGGGCTCTCTCCGGCGTCGGTGCTGAGGCAGGGTGCAGGGGCGCTGTTGAACTATGTGCCGAAGGTTCACGAGCTGTACCGGAACAACATGGCCGCCCTGCTCGAGTCCGATGGCTCCCTCCAGCAGAACTTCCCTAATAACGTTTTCTCCGCCGCGACGTTCAACCTTGGACCACGGGTTGCAACTAGAGTCCACCTTGATCATCTCAACTTCGCGTACGGTATGTGCGCGGTCCTCGCGCTTGGCAAGTTCGACCACAAGAAGGGTGGTCACATCATTCTGTGGGACGCAAAACTTATCATTGAGTTTCCCGCTGGGGCGACTATCCTGCTTCCTTCGGCCATCCTTCGTCATTCTAATGTCACGATCGCTCGCCGCGAAACACGGTACTCCCTGACGCAGTACACTGCTGGTGGTCTGTTTCGGTGGGTGCGCGCTGGTTTCCGCACTCTCAGATCATTGAGGGCAGTTGGTATGGACTTGGAGAGGGAGTACGAGGAGTGGAGGGAAGGATGGCGGTTGTTCTCTACAGTTAGCGACATGTATGGCGATTTCAATTGAACGAATGTAGTTGCCTCGAACCCATATTGCACCGTCTGGCATGTGGCATATATATCCATCTTGTGCTGAGAGGTTGTGAACAAAATATGCTCAATTCTGCGCGTGAGTAGTACATGTCCTGCGCCAAATCGTAAGACGCGTCTTACGGCGCTAGGGCACGATTGCAAGCTAGGGGCGCCCTAGGTTTCACTGTGTCTTCCCGTTTGCGCTCTCTCCCTCCACTTCGACCTTCGACTTCGACCTTCGACTTCAACATTCCACCTTCGACTTCGAGTTTCGTGCCTCGAGTTCTCCTGCACCCCATATCTTCGTCTATCCCGCAATGGCTAGAACGGCATCGCGCAAAAGCAAAAGTGTCATGCACGCTGATGCACGCCACACGCCTGCGACTGATCACAAAGAGCTTCGAGCAGCTCGCAACAAGCGCTACTACGAGAAGAGGAAGAGGTACGCTATCGTCTTCGGGATTGCGTTGGACATTACGTTGACCTATGCGTTTCAGGCTCGCACAGACCCAAGCACGATTAAGGGCCAACCTGGAGAGCGGGGCGGGGGGAACGTCTCGATTTGCCACATCGTGAGTCACATTCTATGTCCCATGTCGTGGGGATCACTTCAACAGCGGTACAGTGCACAGTATCCTGTGACTCCTCCCATCGGCCTCTCCTCGCTGCAAGCCAGTCAACTTGCGTCCTTGAACGCTCGCTTGCAAGCCTGGGGTTACAATGCCAATCCTCGCGAGCACGCAGCTCATCTCAAGAAGCAAATCAGAAAGTACAAGCGTCGCGTCAACTGGCAGGAGAAGTGGATTAAGGATACAGCGGACTGGTTGGCAGAAGGCGATAGCATAGTCCTCGGCTTGGAGCAGTTTGTCGATGCTGCTGCTGCGAAGCTGCGTCATTCTCAGGTTAGGATGCTTTGGAAGGACATCTCAGTCACGGCGTTCAACGCGCAATGGATGATAGCTAGTACTCATGTCAGGATGGATGAGGTGGAGGGCTTGTGACATGTAGCACGCGCTGAGCCATGTACGATCGCTGCACACATTGAATTGAAAGCATCCTTGGAAAAGGCATAGTATTGCACGATATACGAAGGAGATCAGATAGGACGTGGAGTGATTACAAGGTAAACGACCGAGTATGAATCTACTGCGGCAACTCATGCTTGAAGACTGGGACGCCGACCTCCCCCCTTGCCTCCGCCCGCGCGTAATACTTCTCAGCCTGGGCGTAAGAAGGGCACGCCCGGACCATCACTCCGGGATGCTTCCCTGCCTTCGCAAACGCAGTAAGTCTGTTAACGAAACAAGATATGCAACAGGGGTAGTGTATGAGAGCGAGACAGACGTACTTGTCAATATAAACTCCTGGGTAGTCCCCGCGAACCACGACATACGTTCTACCATCCTCCACCATGATGGACGACGTGCTAGTAGTCGGGATGGAGCTCGTCGAGGTTCGTGGCGTGGACGAGGGCAACAGCATCGTGCCGGTCTTTGAGCGTACATCATCGGTTGGGACAGCACTCGGGCGCAGGGGGATGCGTGCTTGAGTTTGAGGGGTGGGTAGCGGCACGAAGGTGGGTTGGTTGTACGCGACCACACGGGAGCCAGTGCGCACTTGACCATGGCTGGCACTCGGAGGTGTGGGCAGGGGAGAGGAGGGGCAATTGATGTTCTTGGAGCCAGAGTCCGCTGCAGGAGGCTGGGCGGCGATCTGCGGAGCCGAGGGAGTTCCCTGTGCACTCACATATGTTGCAGATGTCGAGGTTGAGCGCGTCGCCAGCCTAGAAGACGATGGCGTGCGGCGTGAAACAGCGGGGGCAGTGACCATGGGCGCGCAGGGATCTGGAACTTGCCAGTTTTCCTCCCAGGGCGGGCCATTGATGAAGGCCTTTCGAGCGTCCTCGATGCTGTCGAACCGCTTGAAGGCAGCCCCTGGGTATCCATCGACCATGGCGTGCGTCAGGCCCCTACGATAACTTAGTGGCACTCACAAGCAACTACAGCCGCATACTCACCATCCCATGAACACTCCTCTACAACGGCCCTCCCAAACGGTGTAGCTATCGTCGTCATCGCGGTCACCGAAGACGACTAACGTCCCATCTTCCTCGTATGCCGGCGTTGCTCCAATGGCTCGCGCGGCGCGATTGCGGCGATCGTGTTGAGCTTGAGTGAGTGGCATTGCAAGAAGAGCCGTGTTTGAGAGGGCAAAGGACCCAAGCAGGCCGGACGAGAAGATAGAGAGCTGAGGAGAGCTGACGGGGCGGGGAGAAGCCATGGTGGCCAGTGGCGTGGGAGATGGCTATCTGAACGGTCACGTGCCAGTGCCTTCTGCAAACGCGACGTGTGTCTCTGACTCTCTGACGGCTGCTCTCTCAGTCTTCGCATATCCTTCGCCTCCAGCTTGCGACAATGTCTCTGCCTTCTAATATCGACCTCGAGATTCTGGAGGTCAAGCCTCAACGCTACCATACCTCTGGCCCGACCCGTGACAGACGCAATGCCCGCCGCCACGGCAAAGACTCGGACACTATGGAGCCCGGCAAGCGGGGCGCACAACCGACTTTCAAGGGGATGCGCATGGAGATGATGCAGGAGCACGTTGACGGTTTTCTCGCCTGCAAGGGGGGTGCTCGCAACGGGCACGCCGTCTTCTGGCACCGCTTCTTCGGCCTTTATTGGGCGAAGTTCAATTGGCAACTCCCGCTCGACCGCGATCCCCGCCCCGACGACATCTGGAAGGCAGACAAGGACCTTACGCCGGAGGAGCTAAAATTGAAGGAGGAGGTTGTTGAGCGGACCCAGAAGGTACGCCGTGATGTTCTGTGTTCAGGTGAACTCGACTAACATCGCGTGCACAGCAACTGAAGACATCTTTGACCTATATGGCAAACATGCGCACCCGCAAGGAAGAAAACCCGTGGGCTCTCATGCTCACCAACCTGAAGCGCCATGCTACCTGCCCCGCGCCGCGTCAACTCGCGCCGTGGCAGCACTACATGGGTCTCAAGGCCGATGACATCGACGAGGAGTTTGAGGAGAGATGGCCGACTGCAGGATTGGAGGCCAAGGATGCGCTCATGTTCCGCGGCTTAATCGCGCGTGAACTCTTGGCCAAGGAGACCGACGAGTACAAGGCGCACTTGCAGCAGGAGTGCGTGCGGCTCCACAAGGACGACCTGGAGAAGCACGATCGGTTGGCGACAGTCCCTGAGGCTCTAACAGAGGACCAGGCGCGTGCTATGTGAGTCTCTCTCAGTCCTCTGCCTCCTTCGCATTGTTCACATGTCGTGCAGAGCCCGCAACGAGCTTGCTCCGGCAGTTCAACCGCTGCTGGAGATTGTCGCGGACTTGACTGGGTATCACGTCAGTCTCCTCTGTGGGCTGGCATTGACCGAGGGGCTGCAAGAGTTTCAAATCAAAGTGTAAGCTTCCTCAGCTCTTTGCATGGTTCAGTCGACTGACGCATCTCAGCATCAACGCCGGTAAAACCGACGGTGCTGTGCCAATGACCTGGCATAAGCACGAAGGCGAGCGTTTCCATACAGACGTCCTTGGTTCGTTTACTCGTTATTTGGCGCACACCGCAGGTATGTCGCTCGCTGACTGTGCTGCTCGTAACCGCACACTGACATAGTCTTTCAGAATACAGGAAGCGCCTCTCTAATCTCGAAGTCGCACCTGCTCCGGAGTCTAGCGGCCAGAGCACAGATACTCCTGGTGCGGGCGCATCCACCGCGAGTACTACCCTCCTCCCAGCACTCGGTCTATCGCTGAACGCACCACCCCCCGGCGCATCTAAAACGTCGTCTAGCCGCCCGAGGCGGCAGGGTGCCAACTCTACCCAGCGCAAGTCAAACCGATCGCGGCGACGTGGAGGACGTGGAGTTGGGGTAGCGGAGGAGACATCGGAGGAGGAGTTCGACGAGGACGAAAGCGAGGATGACGAGGGCGAAGGAGATGGTGATGGCCGCGATCCCTGGGATATCGAGACCACCTATCCAGCGACTGGACAAGACGAAGAGGACGAGGAGGATGAGGAGGACGAGGAGGCTCCATGCCCCGATGAGCTAGGCCTCAATGACGCGGTGAAGGCGGAGCTTGCAGCGCTTGCCCCCAAGGCGCGTCGCCAGCGTCTGTTCGCTCTACTCCGCATGTCGGACTACGACCGGCAGGGAGTCTGCATGCGGGCGCAGAATGCTGCGACCATGCGGCGCATCGAGCAGGAGTTCGGCACTGCCAGCAACCCCAAGCCCAAGCCCAAACCTCGCCCGCGTCCGCCCGTGGATTCCTCTGTCCCTCGTCGACAGTCTTCCAGGCTGAACCCAGCGCAGGCTGACCAGGACCCGACGACCCGCACGCCAAATAATGTGCAGGATGCTGCACGCACGACCGAAGGCGGGCAGGACGCCGCACACACGACCGAAGGCGGGCAGGACGCCGCACGCACGACCGAAGGCGGGCAGGACGCCACACGCGCGCTGGAGGACGGGCAGGACGCCGCACGCGCGCTGGAGGACGGGCAGGATGCCGCACGCGCGCTGGAGGACGGGCAGGACGCCACACGCGCGCTGGAGGACGGACATGACGCCGCACGCACGGCGGAGGACAGGCAGGATGCTGCACGCACGACCGAAGGCGGGCAGGACGCCGCACGCACGTCGGAGGACGGGCAGGACGCCGTACGCGCGCTGGAGGACGGGCAGGACGCCACACGCATGTCCGAGGACGACCGCGACGTTGCAAACATGCCTGAGGGCGGGCAGGACACTACACGCACACCCGAGGACGATGTGCCCATCACTACTGCGGTGGGCGAGTCCGTTCAAGGACGCGGCCAAAAGCGATCGCGTGAGGCAGACGGCACTGACGTGCCCGAGGTCGCTGCTCTCGACGACTCGGAGTGGCCAGCATGGCTCCGGGAGGCGTTTGACTTCTTGATCGAGAAGGACTACGGCCCTATGTTCAAGCGAGCGGTGCAGTGGTGGACCGTGCTTGAGAGGGCGTATGGATTGGAGAGTGCGGTAAGTCTGTCACGCAGTGTCCTGCCTTCTGATGCTCACAGTTATGTGCAGAAAAAGGGCCTCGGAACCGCAGGGCGTCCAGAGGAAGTCGGCAACTGGATGCGTCTCGACAGGCGCAAGTTGCAGAAGATTCCGGCCATGAAGTGCACGAAAACGTACGTCGAGGGCTGGTGGTCGTGGTGGACGCAGCTGCAGCCTTCGTGGAGGCAGCATGATCTCGAGGGACATCCCATACTCGATGGCACCATCGCCGGTGCATGGGGCAAGGACCTCTGTCGCCCTGGCAACAATGGTGTCTTGTTGCTGTTGCTCAGTCTTGTGTGGTGGAAGGAAGCTGCATCAGACATTGGTCGGTGGGATCTGGCCGTCCACGATGTAGCGTGGGTGATTTCGCAAATGGCTCAGTGCTCGAAGTGGGTTTACAGACATTAGGCGAGAAGTGTGCACTGACAATTTCTTCGCTGCAGGGAGTCTCTACTGGGCGGCAGCATTGAGGATGGTCCGCAACAGAAGAAGACCCGCAATTGATTGATGCTGCGTTAACTGCCTCCCTCCTCATACGCTCTCGTTACCGCTTGTCCTTATGTCCAGTTGTAATTGACTCCTAATCCTATCAATCTAAGGTGCGACCATTAGAACGACCTTGAAGTTTGTAAGTAGCAGCAAGAATGACATGTAAGGTGCGACCATTAGAACAAGCTGTAAGTCTGTAAGTAGCAGTAAGTAAGAGCATGTACTTAAGTTGCGACCATCAGAATGAGCTGTAACTCTGTAAGTCGCAGTAAGAACGACATGTAATCAGTAAGAAAACCTCGTAAGTATCAGTAAGGGCCACTAATAAGTATCAGTAACGACAAAACAGTCGGTAACGAGAACTTGTTGACTTGGTAAGTGCGGTAGTCACATCATTCATGAAGTGTTAGTAAGAAGCAAAGGCAAACAGTGTTATCCAACTGGAAGTGATTAGTCCAATAGCCGCCAACGAGAACATGCCAAATCTGGACAGCTTGCCCTGATTTTCCAGCAAGATAATTCCCAATGTGGATAGCCCGGAGGTCGAATTGTATTGCCAAACAACCGGTTCGTTTTGTAAAACGGGTGGGGGCTCATTACCGGTTCGTTTTATAAAGTAACTACAACACCTGCTGGAGGCTTTGACGTGCGATCCTTGGGGATCAGCCTGGCAGGCGGGCTCCTTTCAGTGCGTTGTGTCTCTCCTACCCATCTTCCTCGCACTCATCCCCTCGCAGACCTATCCGAACACCGGCACGCGTATCATGGCGGTCTCAGGTGGTCCGGCGAGCGAAGGTCCTGGCATGGAGTGAGCAACGAGCTCGAGGAGCTCCTGACATCGACCGCGACGGCGCACCTCAAGCGAGCATCCAAGGTGCGTTTGAGGGTCTTAGCTGACGAGTCATCGGCTGAGCTTGGCGCAGTTCTACGCAGGACTTGCGAAGAGGACAGGGCATTCGATCGATTTGTTCGCCGGTTGCATGGACCAGGTCCGATTGCTCGAGGCGAACTCTATGCCGAACGGCGCCATCGTCCTGTCAGATTTGTTTGCGATGTCTTCAAGCAGACCTTACTCCCCATGTTCAACACGGACCAGCCCGGGTTCCTGGAGTTCAAGTTCGGCTTCAACGCCGCCTTCGACGTCCAGGTAAGTCGGTGTTTGCGGTCAGCTGTGTCAAATTACGCTTACATATCGTGCAGACAGCTAAGGAGCTCAAGGTCTCTGAGATGATCGGCCACGGTATCTCGGCGGCCAAGAAATCGCCATGTGTGGGTGAGACTGAGATTGGTATTGGTCAGACGTCACCATGGAAACTCGGGTGCACCTCGAACTGCCGCTGCCGTGTACTTCGAAGTCGTCACATCCGCGGATCAGCCTCTCTAGCCCGGCTCGCGCGGTCTCATCCAGTTCGTCACCCACTACCAACATGCTAGTGGCAAGAATAAGCTGCGTGTCACAACAATTGTTCAGAATTTTGCGGAGGCGAGCTCGCCGAGCATCGCTGCATCGTTCGACCAGGAGGCGGCTGCGGTTCTCATGGCCCGTATCATGGTCTTCGAGGCCGAGATCGACGACTCACCGGACGTGCTCCGCTGGCTCGATCGCATGCTGATCCGACTATGCCAGAAGTTTGCGGACTACAGGAAGGAGAACCCGACGATTTTCCGCCTGACGGACAACTTCAGCATCTACCCCCAGTTCATGTTCCATCTGCGGAGAAGTCAGTTTTTGCGTCCTCGCCTTATGTCCTTTATTCAGGTGCTGACTCTTCGCTCCTCTCAGTCATGTGCTCGACGAGGAAGATGTCAACAACTCGCTGATCATGATCCAGCCCACGTTCATGTCGTACACGTTCGACGTACCACCACAGCCGATGCTGCTCGACAGCGTCTTCGTCAAGCCCGACATCATTCTCCTCCTTGACACCTTCCACATCCTCATCTTCCATGGCGAGACGATCGCGCAGTAGCTACAAGAACGTCAAGGAGCTGCTCGAGGCGCCGGTCGCGGACGCGCAGGACCTACTCGTCGACCGCTTCTCGATCTTCTTCAACACCCAAGAATTCGATTCCCCACTACCGTGCGGGGATGATTGCGCACTATCTGAGCTTCTTCCTCCCCACGCCGTACATGATGTCGTACCACGCGACGACGGGCAATCCAGCTCTCGTACCGTCCTTCGTCGTAGTACGCCCGCAGCAGCCTTCGTCAACATCACCGCTGAAGCCGATATATACCTCCTCTCACGCAGGCGCCCCACCGTGGTCCGCCTTGTCCTCGCCGAGCATTTCCGATACCCCTCTCACCGATCTGGGTGCAAACGACAACTTCATCTCGATCACCGATGGCACGGAGTTCTCTTCAAACGCTTGGCGCCAGCGCCGTGCGATGCAAGAGTATACGAGGATGGGTGTCTGGTTGTGCATCACCGGCAGAGCGATCACTCTCCCGTTGACATGCTGCCTGGTCCTGAGTCATCGATGTCAACCTCCACCAAGCCTCGCCCGTGATTGCGTCCCCTGCCCGAGACCATGATGAGACCCGAACGCGCGAACGAGCACTCGATAGCGATGATCTCAAGCCCGACTCACCGTCTGCGCTGTTCTAGACCTCGAGGAACCTGCAGCCGCCCATGCAAACTGAAACAGACTGCGCACGCAGTAAGCACACGCCCGCCTCGCGAAGAGAACCCAAACTGACATACATACCTTCCGCTCCCAGCGATGCCTCCCGGACGCGCAGGCACAACCAGCACGCGCAGTTGTCGCCCGGCTCTCTTGCTGTCGTAGCATCTGCGGACAACATCCCGCGTTTGCGAGACTGCGTCCGTCGCGATGCCTCCATCCCGAGAATGAGAGCACCGCATATAACAAGCAGAGGTCAGCCCGACTCGCTTCTCCGCCCGAGCAGCAACGGCCGGCTGACCTGACACGCTTCAGCAACCTGACACGCCCCAGCAGCGAGTCCCAAACGCTGGTTTCGCGGCTCGACTTAGGAGACGAGCCAGTATCGGCCCGGGCGCTGCAGATACGATGCAAGATACGACGTCACTCACGTCGCGTGCACTGCCATCGGCACCATTCAGACATGAGAGCTATGCCGATCCAAGAGCAGGTATCGCCCACGCACATACCGGGTCTCGTACCGTCTGCGACGGCGGGGTCCTGGTTGTACGCGTAGCATCGGGGCTCGGGTGTAGCGACATCCTCGAGGCTCGTCCTCCCACCTGCTGTTCTTCTCCGCTCATCCGGTCAGTAAGTTGACATACAAGCTTCACCTTCTTCGCATCCTAGTCCCCTCATATACTCGTTTCCCTTCGTTGTCATCGTCAGACCGCCCCAATTGTATTAGTACTCAAGTTTTGTTAGTACCGCTCAGTTCTGATTCTGAGCAGATTCAGCGGCTTCTGACATCTTCCTTCGCAGTTCTTGGGCTCGAGGGGGCGCCCACACACTGTCGACGGACGTCATAGGACAGTCCACGGCGACACAGTCTCGGGCTTCCCCCTTTCTCTCTCCGCAAGGTGGTGGTTTGATCCCATATGAAGTTGTTGTCAAGTACATCTCGCATACATAGTGGTCCTGGATGTTTGCGGACAATATAATTGTTTCTGTTCGGCCAGCAGTGAGCGCAAGCCAGTCGAAATTGGCACCTTCCATTCCGGGATGACTGCTCCTATCCGCCGTCTCCTCTTGCTCACAACCACAGGCTTATCGCCCTATCACTTGCTCTCTCCTTGTCGTCTCCTTCCTCTCATCTCGACTGTCACGTAGCTTCGAGCGAGACTATCTCTGCCACTATCACTCAGTGAAGTACCTCAACGCTGCAATTACAACTTTGGAGTATGTACCTACAGATAGATCGCCGGAGTATGCGGTATATTGTCAGCTAACGAAGTTGCAACCATCAGCTCCGCATTCTCTACGCAAACATTCAAGTTACCTGTGACTGGATCAACAACGTACTCGATCGGCGATATTACCGGCAAGGCCACCTGCATAGGAGCTATTGAGGGGTGTCATTCGCCCTTCAGAGCACGCAGTAACTGCCACCGAAGTCGGCGTTCCTTACTCAACACTGAGTCCGTGTAGCTACTGTGACATGTGTATCATCCACTAACCAGCGACACACATGCAGCTCTGTATCCTCCGGGTTCATTCTCTTCATCGGAAATGCTCGCCGCTCGCCCTCAGAACCGCCGTCCCGAATGGTAGGTACTTACTCTGGGATGTATCATGCTACTCAGTCTGGATAGCTTATCCTCACTCTAGGTACGAACATGTTTATGCATTCACAGACCGGCAACAACGTCTATTCACCGTGACGAACGTACCGTATGACCTATCCCTTCCATCGGGCCCCAATCTCAACCCCGAGACAAACAAGACCTACCACGAGATGCAGCGGCCACAGTTTGCAGCAGACACTGTTCCGGAGGCTGCGTTCCTTACACGGACAGTCCCCGTCACCGACTCGCTGCTATCGTGTGTTGCTGCGGACGACCTGGAACCTGAACGCTACGCCGGGGGCTACCGAGTGCCTGCATCTATTCAGAAGTCATGGATAGAGCTTGAGAAAGGACTTATGGTCATCACGGGTGTGCTGCGACAGGGGATCAGCTCGCGTGTTCTCGCCTCAGTTATGGGTGGGTACCTGAGCTGGCCCAAGCCATCCGAATGGAATTTCCGTGGGCTCCATCCTCATTATGAGGCTGCGCAAGGTGTAGCTCGTCGCACCCGTACTTCCCTCCTCTTCCTCGCGGCTCGCTGCTCAATGGTGATCGCTGTTTGGGAACATGAACGTCCTGCGAGTTCAACTGGCGCAACACCGGCTTGGATTGCTGAGCTGGAGAAGGAGTGTGTTGCCTCCTCGTGGAGGGATGCTATCCAGCAGTCCGTCGTCTCGCAGTTCTCTGCTGGGCTACGTGTTGGAGCAATATTCCAGGTCGGGATCTCCTATTGGTTCGAGCTCATCCCCATCCTGCGCACATCCTGCGTTCCGGTATTCTTCTGCTGGCAGTCACAACAGGACACATCATTCATCAATGCCACTCATGCATACCTCTCTGACTTCACCGCCGCCGTGATTCAAGGCCGCCTCTTGGCATGCCAGCTTCCTCCCACTCATGATCGGCCTCCTGTCTACCGTCTGGTGCGGAACGGTGTTGCTCGGAACCATCCTGACATGACCGTGACGCCACACGAGATACCACGCGGCCCTTATCAACACCCGGAAGAGTCGCGCAATGCGTTCATCGCCCGGCGAAAAAAGCTCAGCACAGAGCTTCAATGGCGCGAGGATGCAGGGGCGTCGGAGCGAAGGCTGCAGCGTGAGCGTTGGGCTTCCAGTGAACCCCTTCCTCGCAGGCTGGCTGGAGTCTACATCTGGACGTCGGTCGCACAAGCATATCCACACTACCCAGAGAACTGGCACGCAGTCGAAATCCGGGTGCCGGTGCCTGGTCGTGCTGTCTTGGGCCTTTGGCGGTCTGTTCCTGCCAGGGACAGATCATACAACTCGTTCTTCGATGAGTGGGACTTGTGGTTCTCTGCCGCAAGAGATGCAGAGCAAGACCAAGCTATCTCCGCTGCACTCCATCCTCCCAGCCCTGGCTTAGATCTGGCCCCTCCTGTGCGGGACATCCTGCCGTACGATATGCGTGCACAAGCTGGCGCAGGCTCCATTTCTACAGCTCTATCCAGCCTGAAGCCGACGGACCTTGAAGAGCTTGAGTCGCTTCAACACGATGCTGAGCAGAACAATCTCAGCACTCCGCTGTTTAACCTAGATGACATCCAGCTCTGGTATGGTGTCTGTCCGACGCCTCGAGCCTTTGATGGTGTGCACGATGCCTACCTGGACCAGGTCCAGTTCATATTCGGACGGCCGTCTGCAACCATGCCTCAAGACCCTCTCCTGCTGAGGTCACTAAGTGGATGGATCTCGGCCTTGTCTACTCATCAGCTGGACTCCGATATCCTCGCGGACACATGGGACCTGGACTCTCGTTCATCCACCTTTCTTCTCAATATCAGGAATGTACGTCGAGTCCATCTCCATGAGCACACCTGGCTTGAGGACGACGGGCACGAGCGCGTACTCTACGAGATCACTTTCGACCAGGACTCAAACAATCTAGCTTGGCGGTTGATTGCCAGTGCCGCACCTACTGTGTTTTTACTCCGTCATGCAGATACGGTGGTTGATTCACAAAGTGCGGTACATACTCTCCTCCGTTATGGCATCCCCTTCCACACTGGCACCATGAGTTCCTATCTCCACCAGCAGCAGTCACTCTCCCTGCTTCGGAGCCGTCCCTTTGCCCCCTACCGATCTAAGTCGTTCACGCCCACAGCACGAGACTATAGCGACTATGTCCAGCGGGTCTTGGAGATTGTACGCCGGCCGCAGGCAGCTGCAGGTCTCCGCATGGGAGGGATCATTTGGAGGATTCTTCTTGAGGTAGTTCAAGACGACACAGATCTCCGGGATCGCCTCGAGCAACAGGCCAGTAGCGGCCCCTCCGGCGAGGTGTCAATTTATCAGGAAGTCTTGCAACTGAGCCCGTCGTTTGCCTTTGTTGACGACGGCTTGTCGGAGGAGGAGTTAGATATTATCAGTGGGGTGTACAGGGTTTATACAGGTAAGTAACTACTGCTCTCACAATGACAACAACTGATGTTCCCTGCTAGATCAATTGAATCAGACTGCAGACGTCTCGTGGTGGCCTAAACACAAACATTGGATCAAGTACGCTGGGCAGAACGTGGGTATCTGGACGCAGTGGAATGAGAAGTGGTTCTGCGATCACCTCCAATCCATCCACGAGGGGACTGCTCGCCCAAAGACGAGTCATGACTGGAAGAAGGCACTGAAGGGTCATCGGGAGGCAAAGACGATGGGCAACATGGTGGAATCGGCGAGCAAGGACTTCATTCAGAAATACCTGCTGTAGACGTCACTTCTTGATGCACTACTTGCTTATACAGTACTCAGCACAGTCGAACGAGGCGTATATTCGTAGTGACAGGCATCAATGAAAGCCCCGGTCGTCATCGAGAAGTTGTGTGCGTGCGGCCATGTGTAAAGAGATGCGAGCTAATGAAAGTAAGTAATGCGCGATAGTCCTGATAAGTTGCGTGATACAAGCTGGAGTTAATGTGGCGATGCACGATAATGATGCGTGCGCTTGGGTATTTAATGTACAGAAAAGCCGTCATAGAGGTGCACGTACCAGTCAAGAGCGTATAGACATGCACATGTGCTGTTAGCTGTAGCCTGTAGCGCAATGCGTCGCGTACTATGCAGTACCAATCGATGATGAGAGTGAGTGCAGTAAGCGCTGAAGCGCTTAGATCTTAGAGCTCGGCTATTCCCGAATCACCTCCTTACCACAGGCCCATCTCACTGGTGTTCACCCTGGTAAAGTTGTTGTATGGATCGTGGAAGCACAAGCAAGTTTGCAGTTTACGCTTGGAGCAGCTGAGAAGAGAAGGTACGCCACACCTCTTCCGACTCCCCGGGAGGAACTTGACGAAAGTCTTCGACATGACTGTTAGCCCGAGGCTGCGGGCTCATGCGGCCCTCCTTTGGCCAGGTGGGAGAAGCTTAACTGTCGTCAGATCAGCCTGAGCACAGCTCAGAACGCGCAAGTCAGAACGTCAGCGCTGTCACTCAAACACAGCATGGCACTGCTGCCAGCATGAGATGTCCAAACGGGCGACCATGATCCTGGACACATTGGTACTCCAGGACTATGACATTATGACTACTTACGTGTACTGGGAATTGGTAGACGCTTTACCTCCTTGCCTTTCCGAGCGTAACATCGACGCGCACATGGCCGGAGGGACAAGGACAGCACGGAATCATGCGCGGCGAGCCGGACCCGCGACATGCTGTGGCGGGCAGGTGGCGGGTGAGGCTGACTCGGGAACGTGCACTACACTCCCCTCTCTCCCTTCGATCCATTGTCAAACCCAGCTCTCTTCATGGAATCGCAAGTGATACATGAATCTGGACCGTCCAGCAGGGCGGTATGGGAGGTAGGACGGTCTCGCCGTATTGCACTGCGATGATACTGACGCAGTCATTGAACAGATGCCCGATGAAGTATGGCGTTGGACGGTCAGTGTTGTGCCAAGATGAGCGAGGCTGCGTGGGGTTCCCCGAGGATGAGCAGATTGCTATGTACCGCACATTCCGACGGTGCGGCGGAGTGCACGGAAAGTCAGATGTCTGCGTTGAGCTGCGCACTCGGAGGTCATGATATACTAGATATTTCGTCGGGGTGAGGTAAGCAGACAAGTGCGATACCGGGACGCCAGGGTACGCTGCATTTCTTCACTCCAGCCTCGACCCTACCTCGCAAATTCAACCTTCCAAGTTATGCCATAAGCGCGCACGGACCCCACGGACTGAAGCTGAAGGAGCCTACATCTGCAGACGCTGGGGCTCCTCGTTGCAGAGGACAAACTCGTCGTGCTCGAGGGGTAAGTATGCACCAATGCGTGGCGTTCTGTCAGTCGTGTTGATCTCACGGAGTAACAGAGCTCGCTCTCCAGGCCTCAGGCTCTTCGATGAATATATCCACCAGCGAGGAACAAGTTCGAGCTTGCGTACATCCCTCAGACGGGCACCATTGGCATCAATGTGGATGGTGAAGGCATCAGCGCAGTACTTGCTTGAAGCCGAGGTACTTGAGTGGTTGGTGATAGACGGTAGGTGACGATGGTTCGTCGACTAACCATGAGTTTGAGCAGCTTGGGGCCACCGGGTTTGCAGCAGCATATGATGATCAATGCTTTCTGACATTCCGGATGGCGCAAGTGATGTCTCACTTGAATGCCTGACGAGAATAAGAAGCGAGCGACCGGAGGAAACGGGTCCCAGTTCGCATTTTGGCACGTCTTCCTCTCGTCCACTCTGGGTCTCATATCCACCAACATCCATTATGTCCACAGCATTCGTGGCTCTGCTCGCTCTCGCCGCCTCGGCCCTCGCATATCCCTCCGTCCACCCTTCCTCACCTCCTGCCTGAACGCCTTCTTCCCCGCGCCCTGGAATGGCAACTGGGCGTCCGCCTTCGACGTCGCCTTCGGCCCGGTCAAGGCGGGCCTGGATGGGCTATAGCCTGGTTATAATTTCTGAGATACAGTACCGACGTCTGTCTCGGCCACGCTGTTTGGGATGCGAAGTTTTGGGAACCCATTCATTGCGGGAGATGGGTAGCGGCAGCATCCATGCCCGTGCATCGGTGTACATGTACGAGTACAGTGTGTGTGTACATACGTACATGCATACTAGGTTGAAGGTGGATGCAGAAGTATGAGAGCCTGGTGGCGGTCTTCTCGAAGTCCCCGGCATCTGTGTACGATCGATCGGAGTAGCTTATTGCACCTGATACTGGGGCTCAGTGGGGCTCCGACCCGGCCGCATATTCCGACGGCGCGGCGGAGTTCACGGAGATGTCTGCGTCGACTGCGCACTTGGAGGTCATGTATTTCGGCGAAGTGAGGCTGAGTGGATCTTCTGTGCAGGATCTTCTCGAGCTCGACGAGTCGGACATCGCGAAGACATGGTACCGTCGGGAGGACGCGGAGGGCAGGAGAGAAGCCGAAGGGCCGGGAGAAGAACTGTTTCCCCAGATCAGCTGACGGTCGGGCCGGGGACCCGGCGTTCAGTATTGGCTATTGATTGGCTATGGGATCGAGCTGCTTCAGCCTGAGCTAACTGCCAATAAGTACTCGCTCAGCATGCGGAGCACCATCTCTCCCCCTACCTCTCCCCCACCACCATGTCCGGTCTCAAGCAGGGCGAATTCGTCGGCTCCCTCGACTGCGGCACGACGTACGCGTCCCTTTCCCCGTCTCTGACGACGCGCTGAACGTCCTTCGCGTCTCGCAGCTCGACCCGCTTCCTCGTCTTCGACAAGCATGCAGACATCGTCGCCCAGCATCAGATAGAGTACCCCCAGTACTACCCCGAGCCCGGGTGAGTACCCGCGTCGCGTCCCAACCGCTATCGCGCGCTGATGACATGCCGCGCAGTTGGCACGAACAGGACCCCGACGAGCTCGTCCAGAGCTGCGAGGTCTGCATCAACGAGGCATCCAAGGCCCTCGAAGCGGCAGGCTGGGCGAAGGAGAGCATAAAGGCCATTGGTACGTTTCCCCATCACTTTTCGGTCAAGTGACCGCGATGCCGCCCAGGGACGACAGCTCCTGACGCGTCCATTCCCTCGCAATCGCGCAGGTATCACGAACCAGCGTGAGAGTGCAGTCGCCTGGAGCCGCAAGACAGGAAAGCCCCTGTGCCGCCTCATCGTCTGGGACGATGCGCGCACGAAGAACACCGTCGCACACTTTGACCACAAACTCCAGACTGTTGGCATTGAGGTTAAGCCCGGCCAGTTCAAGAAGGGAAAGGAAGGCGTCGAGGCTCTCCGTCAACTGTGAGTTCCATGTGATAGCTGCACTGCAGGCATACCGGCGTTCCGGACGGGCGAAAAGGCGGCAGATTTACGCCGCGCGGAGGATACTTGCCAGAAGCGCGACCGGCCCAAAGGTTTCCTTTCAGTTTGAAACCTGGCCGGGAGGTCACCTCGCGCAGCAACCTCTTCACCCATTGGCATGCCTTTTGTCCCAGACCGCTGGAATGCCTGCCGTGACGGTGCTGCAGTCTCAGTGTGCGTGCTGACGGCATCCTCATGCGCAGTTCTGGTCTTCCTATCTCGACGTACTTCTCAGCCATCAAGTTGCGATGGATGATCGACCACCACGAGAACGTGCGGAAAGCGCACGACGAGGGTGATCTGTTGTTCGGTACCGTTGAGTCCTGGATCCTCTATGTATGCACATGTCCAGTATCTTCCTGTATGCGTGCCGACTTAATTTGTGTCACAGCGCCTCACGGACAAGATTCACATCACCGACGTTACCAATGCGTCCCGTACCCTCCTTATGAACCTCAACACGCTCCAGTGGGACCCAGTTCTGCTCAAGTTCTTTGAGATCAAGGACTCTGTCCTGCCGAAGATCGTCTCCTCATCCGAGGTATACGGCGAACTCCAGAGCACCGTGTTGAAAGGCGTGAAGGTGGCTGGTCTTGCCGGCGACCAGCAGGCTGCTCTCATCGGAAACAAGTGCTTGAGACAGGGCGAGGCAAAGTGCACGTACGGAACCGGCGCGTTTCTCCTGTTCTGCACGGGCGACGAGGTCGTGCTCAGCAAGCACGGTCTGCTCTCCACGGTCGCATACAAGGACGGTGCCACCGGAAAGCCGGTATATGCGCTCGAGGGATCCAGTGAGCAGCCCTCCCATATCGAGCGATCCAACCATATACTCACTTTCGCTGTTTAGTCGCCGTTGCCGGGAGCGCGATCAAGTGGCTGCGAGACACCATGTCGCTCGTCTCCACCGCCGCGGAGGTCAACACCCTCGCGCAGTCCGTCCCCGACACCGGCGGCGTCTACTTCGTCACCGCGTTCTCCGGGCTGCTCGCGCCGTACTGGGACCCGGGCGCGGCGGGCCTCCTGATCGGGCTCACCTCGTACACGACCCCGGCGCACATCGCGCTCGCGACGCTCGAGGCGAACGCGTTCCAGACGCGCGCGATCCTCGAGAGCATGAAGCTCGACTCGAAGGCGGAGCTGAAGCACCTCATGGTCGACGGCGGGATGACGAACGGGGATATGGTCATGAAGGTCCTCGCAGACATTGGCGGGTTCACCGTCATCCGTCCCGAGATGCGAGAGTGCGTCATCCTTCCCCGCGGGTTGTTTCGTTCTGCGTCCCGTTTCTGACATTTGACTGTTATTGCAGGTCGACGGCACTGGGCTCGGCGCTGCTCGCGGGGTCTGCGATCCGGCTGCACGGGTGGGACATCAGCAAGCCCGAGACGCTCGCGGAGGTGAACACGAAGGGGAACCTCGAGTTCGCCCCTAGCATGCCCGAGGACGCGCGCGAGAAGCGGTGGCAAGGGTGGAAGCGCGCCATCCAGCGGTCTCTGGGCTGGGAGGAGGGCGTCGACGAATAGGTGTACGTCCCCTTCAGAGGGAGAGGGTAGATGGACGTCCGAGTCGGGCGTGACGTATCATCATACCTGGACGTCGAGCGTTGGGCGAAGAAGACATGTATACCTAGCTAGTATTATTGCTCGACATGATCACCATGTATCAAAAATGTGTATTCCATCTCTGCAGTTCGTGTCGGGGTTCACGTTCTCATCCCCAGCTAACTGCCGGTGTATAGCGTCCTCCCCGCATGTCACTCGCGGGAGTGCTTGCATACGCAGCACACTAATAGCTATAGGGCGAACGTTCCGGCTTCCGGCTTCCGACATGTGGGGACTGGACTGGTTTCTCGTGGCCCCTGGGGCCCGGGAGGAGAGTTCTACAAAGAAGGAAAGTAGGCATGAGTCCGTGGCGGGGATAAGTGAGTACTAGTATCTGGGTTTTGTCGAGGTGCCTCCTCCTCCTCCTCCAGGCGAACAGTACTACTTAATTACTGAATCGATAGCCTCCGGGCGCTTCAGTTGCCTCTTTCAATGCTTTTGTCAGCAGCTGCCGCGGGCGCTCCGAGTCCTTCCGAGTCCCAAAGTTCGACGCCACGGACCTCTTTGTCCTCTCTGATATCGTCCTCTCTGCTACCCTGGGGTAAATCTTAAGCTTATGTGCGACGACGATATTGGGCAGTGCTAGCAAATTTTGGCTTCAACGAACCAAAGGATAAGTACTGAAGTGCTCGCCCTCAGGCTGCCAACACAGCAGAGTAGCCATGCTCTGGTCTACTAGAGTATGAGAAGGTCCACGTCCAATGTCCGGATTGATATATTTTCTTTCACGAATTTCAAGCTTCGCAACGCCTGCAGGTTCGTGCAACCTGATGGCCATCATACACATACACGCATCGGGTAAGTGTTCTGAGTACTGTATCGTTTGTTGCGCCGCTGACCACTCTGTTGTAATTCGTAGAAGGCATATCTACGCTCTCCGCTCCTCAATATAGCCTTACTCGTGGAGGCTTGCGTGTCCCTCGCCGCCACACATCCCTCCCTCGTGTCGGTGACCGCATCGCCTCGGCATGCGGTCAGAATTGCAGAGGAGTGCAAGAAGGGCGGGTAACATGACCCGCTCTTTGCCAAGTCTACAACCGTTCTATCAGGCACGCCTTGTCATCTGGGAGATCTCGCATTCCAGTCTCAAGGATGACATCTTCAGGAAAGGACATTCACCAATCTGAGAAGACGCTGACAAGAATCATTCAGCGCCGTGACTGTAATGACCTCCCGTGCGGTGGCGGATGTGCAGACCGGACGGTTCGCAGCGACTCCCCGTCCTTTTACTGATGCTTACGGCTTTCTGCTACACCTTGCGGCTCATCAAGAGCCTCCGCCACCGTTCGCGTCGAGCGGTGAACATGCAAACGAACCGTTCCATCCTGCACCACTCACTACGTCCTGTGATCCTCGAGTGCATGCCTTCTGCTTCTTCCTCTCACGGCTTATTTGCTTCTACCAACTCACGCCGTCCCCTACGTCGTCACCTGATCATACGCTCCCGGAGGCGTCGCGCCCCTTCCCAGTCAGCCAGACGTGGCCTGTGGCCCCGCTGTGCGCTACTGGGTCTTCGTGGGTCCTTGTTGACGCCTCGTGGGTACGCGATGGGTATTCTCGACAACGAGTGGTCGAGATTCGCACGTATCGTGCCTGACCTTAAGTACTTGACCGCGGTCAGCGAGGTTAGCATCAGCTCCGTGTGCCAGGCTCGAAGACATGCATCGCCACAACGCCTCGCCGTCGCCGCATGTGTACTGCAGTCTTCTGGATCTGCTGCCCCTGCTCGGGTCTACGTAGGTGCGCACTACACGTGTACGCTAGAAGACGTCGGTGCCTAAGGGTCCACAGAGCTAGTTTACAGATCCCAGCTCACCGAACGGGCGATGTTTCGCTACCAAGGGAAGGACACGGAAGTTTGATATTTGAGCGGTGTGGAAAAGAGTCCGCGCTCCTGCCTGGTCTATCGGTGAGTGCTACAATGCTAGTTTAGTTCCAACTATCCGCTTCGGAGCCCTGAACTCATTCAAGGCAGCTAGAAAGAGACCCTGCAAACCATTCGGAGAGCTGTGCGTCGTGACACGGACGACGACGCTACTGGAGACAAGCGTACCAAATGAACGCACCCGTTGCGGACGCATGTCTCAATGTGCTAGTATACGCTCATTGCCTATAAGAACGCAGGTCTGAAGCTTCCCGTTCGGCCCCTTGCCATCCCATCCCTTCCCCGTGCACCCGCAATCACGACCATCATCATGGCCCGCAAGAGGAAGATTTCTTCGGACGAGGACGGCGGCCGCATTGTGTGGCCTCCAGCGCCAGCAAGGTTCCGTTCTGAAGACGGCTCTGGTCCCAAGAGGGGGCATCGACATGGTGGCCTTGCCCGCCCAGTATCGAGGAAACTGATCATTGGAGCGAACAACAAGGCGAGCCCTTGATTTTGTTGCAGCGATTTGGGACACTGACAGCGATAAATGGCAGATTATCCCTGGACTGTTGAATTGGGGCGAAGAATGGGGACGACAACCGCCGGAGACCATCCCGCTCTCGCTCGCATGCGATCCAGCGACCACAGGATCCTTACAGATCACACTTGACCTTGGAATATCACCGTCTAGCCCGGATGCCTGCAGACCGACTTCCATGCCGACTCAGGGTTCGTCGAGACTTGTCCCAACGGACGCTGATGAAGCTGAGACCTACGGTCTGATCGCATCTGTAAGCAGTTCTTGTCGTTCCGTCATGTGGCGCATCCATCGCTGACATAGAGGTGGCAGGATCAGACAGCACCGACATACCCTCGCAGTAACCCCACACGCGAGTCTTCCCCGAAGTCAGGCATCAACATCATAACCACAAATCGTGATCCTGTCGCGGTCCACCACGACGTCGTCGCAGCAGATGTTCCCCCAGGTTCTGCCCTGACGGGATCGTTCTCAGTGCGCCCCACGAGTGCTGTTGGACGAGGCGTTCCCGCTACCATGGGTGCGGCCGATAGTCTCCGCAAAGTTACCGATCCTCCCCGCAGCCTCCTCCACTGGCACCGCTGTCCGCAGTACGACCATTGTCTTCCCGTGTACAATCACTCTCCCCTCCTTGGTGGGGATCGCTTGTTTGTCTCTCGCTCGCCATCAGATCTTCATCCAAACTATCGCATCTCCACCGCTCGTTGGACCACCACACGCGAGAGCGGTGACACATGCGTCAACGAAGGTGTGGCGCCACATCGTCGTGACACTCCGAGAAACCTGGCGTCGGACCAAATCCACCGTGACTATCAGGAAGCCATACAGGTCGCGGAGGCAGACCGCAGGACGGCTATTCGAGCAGATGATGATCATCTAGTTCCCTTCATCGACTTGAGAGAGTACCGCCGGGCATCGTGCATCGTCCCTCGAAAGGATAGGCCGTCCATCCAGACCAATGCAGAGCCCGTCGACTTCCACACGGATGGCACGTCAACACCGGACTCGGAGACGGCGCAGCATACAAGACATGATGTCCCTTCCGCTACCACCGCCAAGCTCGAGCTATGTGGGGGCGGCGCCACGGTGTCGAGTCTGTCTTTGCCTGCTGGGTCAGCCGTCCGATGCCGTGACCGGGCTATCCCTATCACATAACAAAGCGTCGCACCGCGGAGCGGAACTCGCTGAACAATGGTCGGAGGGTCCCACGCGTTGACAATCGTCCGAGAGGAGATGAAGACCGAGTTCATGTCCTATCAGAGTACTTCGTATGCCCGATTATGTCGCCCTGTCTCCTTGTTCTCGTTATGCGAGTTATGTAATCAGATATGTATGCACGAGCTTAGCCCATAGAGCGGATGGTGCCCGTTGATTCACCCAGCGAGATGCTAACAATCCAATCACATTGATACCAGATGCAACGATACAGTATGTACATATGCGTGATACAGACTCGGAGTTCGTGGTCTATGTCATGACGGCGTCATAAGGCGTGGTGTCCAGCACGAATAAACAGCTATACGGATATGAGAACAAGGCGCGGAATAAAGGGGATAAAGTTAGCTATGTACGTAGAAGAAGAACAAGGGACATGAAAGCCGATCAGAACACCTGACGACGCAACGTGCGGAAGAACAAGGACATAAGAGCAACGCAGCCAGCCACCATAAGCAGAGGAGCGCACTCGAGAAGTGAAGACACTAGCGTAAAGAGCAACTGTCCTTTTGCAAAGCCGGAGCACAAGGGGTATTGGTCGAGACGAATGAACGGTCCATGTCGAGACACTCAGCCAGAGGGTCGCGGTCCGTGTCCGTGTCCGGGAGCGCCACCAGGGGGAGCCGAGTAACCGTAGCCAGAGCGAGAAGGTCCAAAGTAGGGCTCAGTCTGACCGTGTGAGGTGTTCGACAGGTCGCTGATATCGATGTCTAGCTGGGGGTAGCAGAACACGGGCATTGTAGAGTCGGCAGGCCCTTGCGGCCAGCTGTAGTCCTCGAGCTCCGAGTACTGAGTCTGCTGCGACTGCCCGGGCACTGCATGGTGCCGAGGACGGTCAGCCGCACGTTTTACAGAGAGACAGGCGACGTCGAGAACGCACCCGCAACGCGCGATGGCGAATACTGCGCGGGTCCGAGTAGCGTCGGGTCATAGTTTGCATAGGCTGCTTCAGCGCTTGGAGCGTGGACGCCGCCTTCCTGTCCCCATAACAGATCACCACCCTCTGCTAGAGGGTCGGGCGACAGTGGAGGAAGCTCCGGGACGTCTATTCATGATACACGTGAAGGAGGATAATACGACGCTCAGCTGTGGCACTCACCCGACGGTCCGCCCATGGGTCCAACCGTAGGAGAGTATTCAAAATCAAAGAGTGATTCCGTGTATGGCGATCCCGACTGCACGCTAGGGGGGATGCTTCCTCCTCGCATAGATGGGGTATACGGAACAGAAGGTTGGCGCCAATGAAAGGAAGGGTCGATGGGGGATAGTTCATGAGGTTCGTAGGGCGGAGGTCGATGGGAGAAGGGGGGCGGCGACAGCAAAGAAAGGGAGTTTGTTGACGGCGTGCCAAGTGGGTTGGATGGTGTCAGACCTGGTGTCGGATATTGTCCGAGCATGAAGCTAGGTGTAATGGGCGCCTGTCGATCAGAGCCATGATACACGACTGGCGACATAGGCTGAAGGAGTGGGTCCGGGCGGGTATGCGGATGCACAGGCGGGTGAACAGATCTGGGCCAAGAGCTAGGCATAGCAGCGGACATGTAGCCGTCGGGAGACATCTCGCCTGCTAGCATCGTGCTGGAGTGACTGCGCGGGAAGTACCCCCCCGCCGCGAGCACCGTGGGATGACTCTGTGTCGAACGATGTCCAGCCAGTGAGGGACGACGCCGTCCAAACGGACCAGCCTGGGGAGCGTCGTCGGTTGCCTCGCGGTGACCTACCCGCGCCGAGGAGGATGAGGCTACGCTGAGCGCACCGATACTTGGGCGGCGCTCGCCGCGCCTCACGCCGTCTCTCCTCCCCCTCCCACGCTCCGGCGCAGAATTGGACCGATGAACGGAGGACGAGGGGACAAGCCCAACCTCGTACTGAGCCTGAATTTGAGCGGGCGGGGAGAGCCTGATCGTGTGCTGCGATCCACCGACAGATGGTGGTGCCTGCGCTTGTTCAACTTGAAACTCGCCAACAAATGTCTCTTGCGGGCCCGGGCCATCTTTCGGCCTGCCAAATGGGCGACGCGACTAGACATGATGGTAACCGTCAGTATCCCAGGACACCCCACTAGTGCACACAAATCACATACCGGCTTCTTCTTGGCCATAACTCTGTACAGTCCTCGTATGTTGCGCTGGTAAGTGAAGCAGGGGGCGGGGTCGGGGTCGGGGTGTCGGGGTAGTGTTGGAGACGGAAGGGTGGACCGCCGATGCTTTTAATGCCTCAGAAAACCGCCCCCTCCGTATATGACGAAGGGCAGGCTGTCCCTTCCACGGCTTCTTCCCCACATACGTCCTGAAAGCGGTCCGAGCAGATGGCGGGAGGAATCCAGATCTACCATCGCAGATTACCGCCCTGTACCAGTGCACAGCAATGGCTCCCGGAACCACAAGATGGGTCGTCCACTAGCGAGGACGGGGCGGGAACGGGAAATGACCGTGCGCATTCCGCACAGCGTCGCCGGACAAACGGAGCACGTCGGCGATGAGCCCCCTTGGCCGACCCCATGGCCGAGTATGGCAGCAGGGCGCGCCGACGCTTGTCGTGTATGCACCGCCCCGACATGTGATAGGTGCCGCCCTAGTATTCCAACGCGAACGTCTCGGCATGGACAGAGATATATCTCTGGTTATCGAGGGTGGTACCTCCCATTACATAGTAGCATTTAGGGCCCAAACGATGCAAGGAAGGTGAAGTTCCCCTTCATACAACACACAACGACGTCCTGCCTGGAGTCGGCCAGGCATAGGCACGGTAGGGGCACAGCCTTCCACTTTAGTCGTAATGGGTGCTTGGAAGGCAGGATGAAACGTTGTAAGGAACGTCGTCGACCGGAATTACGGCAGCCACCGACGAGGACGAGGAAGGAAAGGAAAGACACTCACACGATGTCCTGTATTCCAAATTGGCAGCAGGTCGCTGGGGACGCACGCCTGGTGCCAGTGCAGCATCACCGAAAGGATCCGAATGATTGTCAAGTCAGGCTGCACAAATAAGGTTTGCCAGTACATGTCAGTGCCGACCAGTACTTCTGACGCGCACAATAGGGGCAGAGAGTCTAGACGAAGAAGACGGTTGAGTTCTCAGTACGCCGGTGGGATGATGACATGGTAGCACCCAGACCAGTGGAAGTAAAGCCGCGGAGCTGCAGCACGCTGCATTACGAGGAAGCCTAAGCGAGTTGCGCTGGTGCCACGATCATTTCCTGAGAGCTGGTTGCACAGCGATCGCCAGGATATACGCCGCAGACATACTGGTCGTCCATCGGCTGCACGTCCGAACCGCCTGTCGGACCCGTTGTGTGATACCGGCGACATGTTGGCAGTACCGTTGCCGGTGGTGTCTACCGCAAGACTTCTGCCATTGACGCGTGATCGGAGGTCGCAGTATCAGCGACACCAGCAGCGGCGCGGTTCGCGGTCTTCACATGAACTTTTCGTGAGAAATTCATCGCGTGGGCATCAGAATGAAAACCGAAGGGCTTACACAGGCCGTGCCAAAGCACCACAACGTTACTCATAGCCTAACCTGCGCCGCTCTTCTCGGTCCTTTTCCAATTTATCAACCTCTTCTTCAGCTTCTCTGATCGTCTCGTCCCACGAGACGAAGAGCTCGGAGAGTGTGTCAACCTGCAAGGAGGTTGAGTGGCTTTCCTACCCATCATACCGTCTGGACTTACGTTGGTCGCATAATGATTCATGAGGAGCGCAATACGCTTCTCGAGCTCGGCGGCCATCTTGAGATCCTCGTCGTGCGCTTTGTGTAATGTCTCCAATCTGGGCTGCAGCGCCTCGTAGTCGCCGAGCTTGCCCGCGCCGGTGACACCCTTGTCTTCCAATGCGCAGATCTCGCGTAGGTCGCGCTCAGCCGCGCGGATATCCGGCTCCATCTCGGCGAGGAACGCGTCTAGTTCGCTGGGAGACATGTTCTCGTACGTCGGCGGATTCGGGAGCGTTGCCAACAGCGCGAAGGCTGGGGTGAGCATGTGCGCATACTGCTCATCTATGGGAGGGGTCTGTAAGCGGGAATGCTACACCGGACCTCGCCAGATAGTAGATCGTATGTGAGATTGCTCCTCGGACTTTTCGCCAAACCGTCCGCATACAGCCCGCTCTCGAGCTTATGAACAGTCCCAGTGCCCGTCGGTTATGTGCAGCGTTACTGAGATACGTCAACTCATTCATTTGCTGGAGAGCGGTAGAACCGATTGCCGGTTGTTGAGACCAATTCAGATGAGGGATACAGGAAGGACCTTCTGTTGAATTTCGTGTACAACTGCGGAGAGTAGTAGCATCCGACACGGACCTTACTACGTGCTGCTCGAGGCACGGCGACAGGATGGGTCTCCTGATCATCTTTGGATCGTCTGAAAACCTATTTCGGGGACATAAATAGCGCATATATGCAATGTTTCTACCGCAGTCAAGGCTTGATTTCTTTCGACTATGGGAGGGGGTTTCCGAGCAAGGTGCAGCGCAGTCGGGCACAAGGGCAATCACTGTACCCTGATCGAAGACCCTACACTCCTCAGGCTGCACGATAGCAATGATCCAGAGCAGAAAGACGCCTCGTGCCTGCGGCGCGTAGGAGAGAGGGTGTATACACGCCTTCAAGGAAGGAGTAATGACAGTACATAATACTCACATCGGTCCATGAATCGCTTCAACGCGTCGTTGCTCTGCGCAACGCTGTCCAGCTTCCTCTGCAGATCTTCCGCGCGGCGGACGAGGGTCTCGCCCTCTTTCAGTTTGTCGGCCTTCGACCCAGGTTTGGCCGCCTGCTCATCGTGCTTCGCGCCAAAAAGAAGCGTCTCGAGCCAACGCAGCCTCAGCTCGAGCGACAGAGTCGGAGATATTGTAGGGGGCTTCGCTTCTGCCGGCTTCTGCTCGTCAGTGTCGTCCAGGTCGCTGAACGAGTGCGGCGCATTGCTGCCGGAGTGTGGGGGCGGTGATGAGGGCGGCGTAGACGTCGATAGGACCCTATGCCGCTGGACGTCGCCCAGGAACACGCTCCCGATGGCTGTCATTTCCGACGTTGTCGGCGTCGCGAGGTCGGGAGCTGTGAGCGACCGACGGGGGGCGGGGTCGTAGACAATGGCGATGAGGACCGTGACAATGGCGGTGGAAGCCAAGCGCAGGTGTGGTATGGGCGCCTGCACGCTTGTCGGTCGCCAAACGCGTCCCGCCACACGCTCGCCTTTCACTACGACCACAACCACGACGACGACATCCTCGAGCTCACCATCCAGACATGTCGTACGTCGAACGGCCTCTGCGCTGCCGCGCCCCCGACGCTGACAGTGCCCCGCATTACTCCAGGGAGACAGAGACGAAGCCCGCTGCCACGCCCGAGCAGCCTGAGGGTGCAATGTCACTCGAGGACACGATCGAACACGCGAAACGCGCCTTCGCGCTCCGGAAATACGAGCAGGCTGTGGAACACTACGCTTCTGCACTAGAACTAGTGTGAGTGACACGGTTGCGGCGCGTCCGCCGCGCGTGCTGACCCCACTGCGCGACAGCACCCAGAAGCACGGGGAGAAGGCCCCCGAGACGGCGGACTTGTACTTCGCGTATGGCAAGGCACTGTTGGAGAATGCGATCTCTCAGAGCGGTGTACTGGGGAAGCAGGATGCGGACGATTCATACGAGGACGACAAAGGTATGTTGCATCTGCTCTGCACACGGTGCCCACCCTCATGTTTGACGCGCGGTGGTTTGGAAGACGCAAACGCCAGTGGCGCGTTCCTCTCGTTCTCCGGAGATGCAGATGACGAACCCGTGGACCTCTTCGCGGAAGCACAGAAGGCGGTCGACGAGGCGAATGCAGCCCAGGCCGAGGAGGAGGAAGACGAAGACGAAGACGCAGAGCCAGAGGACGACTTCAATGCCGCATGGGAGGTGCTCGATCTGGCGCGTGCCATCTATGAGAAGCAGCAAGACGAGTCGGACGAGGTCAAACTCAAGCTCGCGGACGTGTTTATTGCTCTCGGAGATGTGTCCTTGGAGACAGGTACGATCGTCCTTCCCATATGCGCGTAACTGCATGCCGAACGCGTTCCGCAGAGAAATTCGACCAAGCCATCACGGACTATACGGCTGGTCTAGCGCTGAAGAACGAACTTCTCCCACTCTCCTCTCGCCAGATCGCAGAGGCGCACTACAAGCTGAGCATCGTGCTTGACCTTACCTCAGGGCGCCTTGGCGAGTCCATCACGCATGCGGAACGCGCTCTCGACAGCGTTGAGGCGCGTCTGGCCGAGCTGCGCACTGCTCTGAGTGGACAAGGGCTCGTCAAGCCTGAATCGTCCAAGACTGATGCAAAAGGCAAGGGCAAGGCTACCGGTCCCACACTGCTTGGTGACGACGCTATCGTCCATATGACTAAGAGCCAGATGGAAGCGGAGGAGAAGGAGCTGCAGGGTCTCCGGGAAGATCTCGCGTTGAAGGTGCGCAGGTTGCTTCTTTGCTTACTGCATCCGCTCACCGCCTGTGATATATGCGTTCAGGTTGAGGAGCTGAAGACGTCGCCGAACGAGCCGGCGGAGTCTGCGCCGTCATTGGTGGCCAAGGAACTGGACCAGGAACTCAATGCTTCGTCAGCCCCCGTCGTACAGGTGGTGAACGACCTCACCGGCCTTGTCAAGAAGAAGAAGAAGAACGCAGACGCAGACGCGACCAGTGTCACCACGAAGCGGAAGGCTGAGGATGAGTGCGAAGACGCACAGTCGGAAAAGAAGGCGAAGTTAGAAGAGTCTTCCTCATAACACCCGCCACTCCATACGCATACGATACGAAGTACAGCCATTGTCATCTCGCACATATGTAGCCATATTCGCACATGCATTGTTTAGTCGTTTCATACACACTGCATTGTCGCTTTCCCGTGAACATCCCATCATGTCAACTTCCACGTCAGCTCAGAAGGGCACAGCCGATGCGTCGATCCTCCGGTGCTTGTACTGCTTCTTGCCCTCTCCCGTGCCAAACTCTCCAACTACGTGACCCTGTTCTCCCTTGCTTCTGAGCATGTACTTGTATGTGACGAGCCCGTCCAGGCCGACGGGCCCGCGTGCATGGATCCGCCCCGTGCTGATGCCGACCTCCGTCCCGAAACCGTACCTGAACCCGTCCGCGAAGCGCGTGCTCGCGTTCACGAACGTCCCCGCAGAGTCGACTCCGCGGCAGAACGTCGAGGAGGCGGCCTCGTTCTCAGTGACGATACAGTCGGTGTGGTGCGAAGAGTGCGCGTTGATGTGGCTGATCGCGGCGGACAGCGAGGGGACGGTGAGGACGGAGAGCGTCAGGCTCAGATGTTCGGTGGTATACGATTCTGGGGTGGACGGCTCCACATGTGTGGAGAGATTTGGGGGCGCGGGCGAGAGAGCCCGGAGGACCGCGAGGGAGGGTGGATCGCAGAGAAGCTTGACGTCTGCTGCGAGCAGTGCCTTTGCGACATCCGGCCAGATCGTCGGAAGCACGCTTTCGTGCAGGATCAGGGTCTCCGCTGCGTTGCATGCTGCAGGATAGTCGACCTGGTAGTGACTGTCAGTAATGGATGCCATGAGGAACCCTAGGATGCTGCGCGAACCTTGGAGTCTACGGCGACTCGGACGGCTTTCTTCGCGTCCGCAGAAGCGTCGATGTAGACGGAGCACAGGCCGTCGGCGTGCCCCATGACCGGGATGCGCGTGTTGTTTTGGATGTTGCGGACGAGGCTATTGCTCCCACGAGGGATGACCAGGTCGATGTACTGGTCCAGTTGAAGGAGTGCGGAGACCTCTGCTCGGGTCTGGATGGCTTGGATATAGTTGGATGAGATCTGGGTTTTGGACAACGCGGTCTGAATGGCCTTCGACAGGAGCTTCGTGGTCTCGTTCGACTCCTTTCCTCCCTTGAGGATCGCCGCGTTGCCTACGAGAATCACTGGTCAGTTAGTCGTTGGAAAATTGCTGGAAGCATGTCTCACCGGACTTGATAGCAAGCGAAGCGATGTTGACGACGACCTCAGGACGTGCTTCGAAAATCACGAGCAGCACCCCGATGGGACAAGACACGCGATACAGCTCCAGACCATCGTCCAGCTCCGATGCGTAGGAGACGATGCCATTCGGGTCCGGGAGGTTCGCGACATCTGTGATGCCCTGGAGCATGGAGTCCCACTTGTCTCCCTTGTTGAGATCAAGGCGCTTCAAGAGGGAGCTCGACATCCGGCCGGCGTCGACCTCCTTCTGCGCAGCCTGTAAGAAAAACGCGGGTGAGTCAACGTACAACGAGCGGTGTAACGAGATATGACGAGCACCTCAAGATCTGCGCGATTTGCTTCGAGGATTGCATCCTTGTCCGCCTCAAGTTCTTTGCGTATCTCGCGCAAGGCCTTCACCTTTTCCGACGAGTCAATCAGCTGCGAGGCTTCGAAAGCAGCCTTTGCAGCCTTTGCGATGTCTGCAGCAGCACTTGTACTTTCCTGCGACATGAGAGGTAAGTTTGAGTTTACAGGTCAACTACAGCCTACTTACTCGCATACTACTCTTACTTAGTACTTACTAATAGTAATACCGAGTCAGTTGGACTCCGCTTACGTAACGTCATACCAATAGGAAGCGCCAGTCGACCTGTACTCGTACTCATGTATGTCTCCTCATCCTCCTCCTCCGGGGGTACCTTGATTATTACTGGTGAGTACACGCCCTAGCCTTTTACTCTATATCTCTAATTATATCTTCAGATGGAGTCGCCAGGGTAGGTGTGTGCGGTCGAATCGGGGACTCTTCGACTGCCCGGCGAGATCGCGGACGTCATGCATGCGATCGTCGACGTCGACATCCTAAGCAATAGATGACAGTCTTGCAACGCTTGGAAAGAATTGTTGCGCCTGCCACGATTCTGCGCTTGCGGTGCTGTGGCGTACTTACTTTCTTCGCACCTGGCTCTTTCCTCGAGACCTGGGGAAATTGGTGCGCGTGCTGGAGCCTGAGGGTTCAAGTTGAGACGTCGAGGATTCAAGCTTGCCGTGAGTATGCTCCTCCTCAAGCAACGATAGCAGTAACGCTCTCAGCATCATCGGTATTGAGAATCCGTGTCTCGAACCGTTCCAGCACTACGCTCGTCCTATAGTAGAGGAGCCGCCAGAGGAAAGTACCGTTGTCAGCGCGAAGCCTTCGCGCTTTCGTCCCCGTCTACACCTGTACTCTTGACATCCGTACGGTAGCTCCTCTATGACTCATCCTATGCTTTGCATCTCTTCTCAGGTTCGACGATTTCGCACAGAGGCGAACTCGGCATCTCGTACAACGAATCCAACCTCGACCTCAGTGGTCATGTCAATACGATGCCCATACTGCGTGGATGCTGCGTACAATTTTGACACTCCAGACCTTGTCTCGGGATTTCCATCCTCCTCGGTGAGTCACAGCTTGACGCGCTGGAGCCAAAGGACTCATATGACATCGTCCCCAACACCTCTTTACGCCCTTATCGTTCAAGTGCGGAGATTCTCCGAAGGTCGCCGCGTTCCTGTCATTGTCTGGAGGAGATGCCGACGCCGAGAACGTTGCTCTCAGCTCCAAGTCCGATGCCAACAGGTGGCAAGATGGTGAGCGGCGGATCGCTCCGGAAGCAACCTACCCGCCCTCAATCGTACGAAACCCGCTGAGGTGCGACACATGGGTTCTGTCAGTGTAATTTTACACCTGACCTATCTGCGAACAATCCCCGCTTCCACAGTCTTGCTCCGCTCGAGGTCAAGACGTCTGGTGGCGAGCGTGCTGCAGGTCAGTGAGTGGGGGACATCCAGGCCTTGCCTTTCCGCTGATTCGCTCGCAGTCGATATGATCAGGAGTTTCACTGGTCGAATGAGTGGTCGCTGCGGCGGTTACTTGGTCAGTATCCTATGGACCTCGTTCTTTGCGTCCATAGGCGTCTACATGGCAGAAGTTCGGAGGGCAGAAGCATGAGATTGGATCGCATGTAAGCACCTTAATCTCAGGCGACAGCATATCCATCTGTCACAGTAACATATACAAGGTATGAGTGTGCGCGAACAAACGTGAACGCATAAAGGGTCTGCGTCGATTAAGGCGACTGGTACGACTGTGTTTCATTCCTCCAATCGGTCAAGACAACCAAGAACTACATTGAGTACATAGCCTACTCCAGCGCAACAGTCAGATACTCCTCCTTATCCTGTCCTTCTCGCACGTTCTACCGCGTAGGCGTACATAAGAAACTCATAATCGTCGTGCAACAGATAGGACGCAACCAGCAAGGCACCGTTCACATCTTGCGCTTCTCACCCAGCTTACCCCACCAATGCGTCTGTCGTGGGTTCGCAGCAACCGCACGCCACCCGCCATCCGAGCCCGTGTAGGCAGTCCTGAGCTCAGCCGCCTTCGTCGCAAAGTACTGCACACGCTCCTCGTTCTCCAAGACTGCGTGGCCTTTCACGAGCAGGGCGAGGATTGGCTCCCATGAACAGGGCTCGTAGAACTCCTCCTGCACCATGAAACTCCACATAGACTCTACGACCTCGAGGATGTTGAGAAATAATCCGCCGCCATGTACACAGGTACGGGGCACCGACTGCATGGCCGGGGCGCCTTCTGCGAGCCATTCCTCGAACAGCTCGTAGAGCTGTTCCATGAACTCCGTCCGCCTGAGTCCGAAGAGTATGAACCGCCGTCTCGTCTCGCTGTCTTCACGCGCTGTTTCCTTGAGCCGGCAAAACTTGCATGTGCACTTGAAAGATTGGCGGCTGTTCTTAAATAGTTTCTGCCGCTCCTCGTAGGGCAGAAGCGGGGCGCAGCCGAGGTAACTGATCGTGATCTCTTCACCTGCGCGAATGGAATGTAACGCGCGTAGTGAGTGGCTCAACGTCGCCGCATCGAAGGTGTGGTGTGCGTTGGGGTGGCAACTATTCAGCGCCGTGAGTCAATACGTCTCAGAAACAGGAAAGCAAACACACCTGTGATTCGCTCGCGAGATGTCTCTCGCCAAACCTCCATATGTGGCCTCATATGTTGGGAAGGGACCAGCTCTTAATGAGTTCGTTACTATGATCCCCCTCAGCTCTTCCATTGGGTCCTTGTCTCTGCGAGAGTTCTTCAGTGCATACACGTCGGCGTAGTTCTCTGGGTGCATCGCGTCCTCCAAGCCATCGACAAATCCGAGGAACGGTGCGGGCAAGACGAGGGGCAGAAGTATGTACGGACGCTCCCGCACTATCGTCTCTCCGGCTGCGATGTCCGCGACCGCGACTATCCCGAGACCCGTGCCCTTGATTGGGCAGACCTTGTGGATCGGAGGGGAAGGAGTCTCGAACGATTGGGGCCAGTCAGGGAACTGGGCGCGAAGCGCCTCGAGCATGCTGTTGTAGTAGGCGAACAACGTTACAAGCTCCGCGGGAGCGTCCTCGGGAACCGCCGCGATGTCGAACTTGTGCACCTCGAACCCGCGCGGGAAATTTGGAAGTGCAGGAGGGTCGGTGTATCTGGAGGTTGGGATCGGGATAACCTCAGCAGACGATCCGATGAGCGGGGAAGACCTAGGCTTGCTGTCTAGCTCTAGGGAGGGCTTCGACGCTGGCGGCGGCTTTGGGACTGACGAATTGGTGCGAGCGGTGGTACGCAGCCCACGCCCGCGCGACATCGAGAGGAAAAAACAACGACGCATGATAAGGGGGGGAAGGGGGGAGATCTTCGACGATGAGGACAACGCGAGCGGCGGCTTCAGGGTATATATACCCTGTACCCACAGTCACCGGAAATGAGCAGCTGCTTCGACTTCCGCCGTAGCATCCTACCTGCCAGTCTGAAACTTTGCGGGTAAATTGAGCTCAATTCTGACACTTCACTTACTCACGAATATTACAGACTCGACAGGCAGGAGAAGACGACATTAAACTACGAAGCAACTTATCGGCCTGAGTGATTCAAGGAGTGAAGACCAGCTCCCCGCCCGTGGTTGGGTTAGATATTATCAACGGCCCGGCTTGAAACGTCCATCTCCTCAGTATCCGTCAAGGGAGTGAGGACGTGTGGCCTGTCGTTGCTCGTGATCCTGACCCCGGCCTCGAATTTGATCAAGTCTATCGGCGAGGCATTCATTCATATATGTAAGAACGTGGAGTGGCTTCTTGTAGGACACCAAGCATGGAAACTGTACATAGTCAGAGCCTGACACCCCTTGGATATGTGAATCAGAACCTTTCATTAGACCATGGCGCGACGACTGCGCTTCTGCTTCATTGAGGACGATGCCAGAGCCAAGTACTGTGTGTAGTACCTTGCGCTAACATCCTCAACCTCAGGTAGAAGATCTCTGGTCGGCTTGCCTACGATCCCCGCAGCGGTAGCATGCGTACATGAACGAATGCCTTCGCATCAACCCGCTTGACCAGCTTCGGCAGCTTGCTCCTGATGATCTCTCCCAGGCCCTCATGCGTATGTGCTGGCCTGGCTGCTAGCGAGGCGTCCTCCTGCGAGAGGACAATGTGCATGGAAAACAACACCGTCTTCAGCCCCTGGAACCGCTTGTGCTCCAAGACCGCGTCCAGGATCTCCATCCCATCCTCATAGACGAAGCTATGAATATCCCTTCTGGGTGTCGGTGAGTGAGGGTACTGCTGGGACGCATATGTAAACGCGACCCCGAGTGTATGCAGCGAGCATTGCAGGGCTTGCAGCATCCGCGCGATGCCCTGCCAGTCCGGGCACCCGTATATGCTGGCGAGGATGTCGATGGACAGGTCGGTGAGGCTCGTGAAGTCGGATAGAGATGAGAGCCTGTCTAATCACAATGTCAGCTTCAGAAAATGGTTGCGAGCAAGCGAGACACTCACTCTCCACGTAGACTATTCTCAGGTAGTCTACCGAGGCAGCGAATAGGTGCGTATACCTGGATATCACGGACCAGGGATCGGTGGTGGGATCGAGTCCGTTGAAGACCTCGAGGTGATGGATGGAGGATCGGGATGCGGTCTGGACAAGCCAGTTCATGAACTCATCAGCGGCGTCGTTCACGCCCTCCATCACGAAGTATAGCGTCTCTAGCCTGGGCCGGCTATTGGGACCCACTGCGGATACAGGGTGAGGATTAGACGAAGCGGGCCACTGGGCGCCGTTGATCATGAGGCTAGACAACGCCGGAAGCGCGCTCAGCATCTGGCGCAACGCAGCGAACGACGGAAAAAAGCAGTCGAAAAGGTCCAGCTTGGAGAGCGATGGGAACTGGGAGAAGGCCGCGAAGGCACCAGGACGAGGTCGACACTGTGCCCAGTCCTCCCCTTGAAACCGCAGGGAGTGCATGTTGGGTAGTTGGCCGATGAAGTCGCGCAAGAACAACTGTCCGATCTGCTCCGCAGGTGGTATTGGCAACCACCTCCCCTCGCCGATGCTGCGGAGCTCGATGAACTCCATCGAGCGCACCGACGCGAGCCATGGCCGCATGTGTTCGGAGTGCAAGACGCGAGCCACTAGGAGGTCGTAGGACGACCTTGATGGAAAGTTGATCTCGCTGAATAGATGATGGCGACTTGCAGGGAGCCACCTGCTGCATACCAGAGCGCACTTGAGTAGCGTTCGGTTGTCCGGCCAGACGTGAGCAATGATGCGGTCCGTGGTCTCGCTAGGAAGTTCTGGAGTGGGCATGACCTGTGAAGAGATGCGGTCAGTTCAAATGTAAGGCAACAAAGGAAGCACAAATAAAGTTATACCCAAGTCACTGTGGTACTCACACTGGCAGTAAGCATGGGATAGGGAGTTGGTTGAGTAGGTGACAGAGAGCAGAAATGTGTTTTATATGAGAGAAGACGTCGCGAACCAGGTCCCGACCGGTTGTCCTCGTGAACATGGCCGATCGGTCAATCGCCGATTAAATAACTACAGACGCGTGGTCGAAGGGCGGTGCGAAGCACTGCCTTCTTGGTAGGTTCCGTGGCTGAACTCTGAAACCCATGCATGGCGGTGTCGCCGTTATCCTCAATCAGATCAGAGTTGAGTCAAAGACATGGCAGCGCGCGATGGCCATGAAGCCAATCGAGCCACCTCTCGTCTCCTAGATGGGGCCGTGAGCCACAAGGCGCCATAAGCCAAGCTGTTGTAGCGGCTACAATGATCTGAATACACGTCTAGTCAGTATAAGTAAGATAAGTTACCTCCCGCTCCGCATCAGGCTCGCGACCTCGTCCAGCCTCCCCTCGACGATGGCTATATCACCCATCAACCGTCTGTACTTCCTCTCCATCCGTTCAAAGTCCTCATACGAGAACGTCTCATCGCCAAGCACCATGGTGCTCTTGTCCTCGTAAGGCTGCGCACGCGTCGGTCCCGGCTCCGCAGGAGAGGGTGAGACAGTCGGTTTACTATCCTCGCCCGATCGGAGGTTGTTGCTGTTCCCGCTGCTCCCACTGCGCAGGAAATATGAACCTGTCGGCGTCTGACTTCGGCGGGAGAGGATGGACATTGCCGAACCCGGTCGCGGGGAGGGGCTTGGACTTGGGGGAATATCCGAGTCCAGGTCAGAACTGATGTCTTCCATGAAGATCTCTTGGGTCAGCCCGGTGGCGCTAGTGCTCACTGCACCGGCCGCGGAGCCCGACGCCCGAGACGAGGCGGAGAGCAACGACGCGCCGAGGGCACTCTCCGAATGCGAATGCGAGCCCTGTTCGTGAAAAGACACGCCGGCATCCCCGACGACGGCCACGGACCGATCGAAGCGAAGCTCCTTCAGAGTGCCGGAGCGGTTCATCGAGACAAGCACGCGCGGCTTCCGTCCGCTCTCCAGCACCTTCTTGCGCGCACTCATCCCTACGCAGTCGACGAGCTGCTTCATGGCTTCGCGGTCGGAGACAGCGCGCCTCTGGACGGTACGTCGCACCGTGCTCGCGCGAGGCAGGGTTTGAAACGGCGTGTGGGGGTTCGGCCGCACGGGTGTCGCGAATGGGTAGCGCGAGCCAATGGGAGTGCTCTGAACGGTGTTTCCTTTGTTGGCAGGCAGCTGACCGAACGGCGTGGGCGGTACGAAAAGGTGCTGCAACGGCCGAGGCGTGCTGAGATTTGCGCGCTGCTGGGGACTAGGTGCTTTGCGTTCGTCGAACGCATCTATGGGAGGGCCCCAGGAGAAACCGATAAAAGCTGCGGTGGGCTGCTCGCGCAGTATGGATCGGGTAGAACCCTGTGAAGGCGTAGCCTGTACAGCAGAAACTCCACTATGCGGCGTGGAGCCGTTGGGGGCCGTCATCGGTGAAGACGACTGGAAGAATGCGGAGAAGGCGAAACCGCGCGACTGTGTCTCGTCCAGAGAATCCGACGCACCCGGTGCTGCAGGCACTACTGGTGTAGCGTAAGTAAATTGAGGAACGTGCAAGTCCGCCGGTTTCTCCTCTGTAGGAGTATCATCAATGAAAGTATTTGGAAGAAGACGAATTGATCTCACTGTGGTGCAAGTCGGCAAAGCAGCCATGGGCGAAGAACGGATGGTCCATGAGCTCTTTAACGTTGTAGCGGCCCAAGCGCAGTTCCGCGCTCGTAAGCAGTCTACATGGTAACGCTTAGTCGGACTTAGGCAGGCCGACGAGTGAGTATCTTACCGACGTAAGAGATCTTGTAGCTCAGCAGACAATGGGGCCGAAGCATTAAACTTGAGGCTCCTCTGTCGACATCGGTCAAATCATAGACATTCTGTGCGACAGGATGTGTACTTACGTGATGATCCATGATCCGGGCATACGTATGTCGTATTTCCCTCGAGAAGAAGGGCGCGACGCCATACGCCATCTCGTAGAGCATAGCGCCCATACTCCACCAGTCGGTCTCGCGACCATAGCCTGTCGGTTTGTGCTTCCTTGCCGAAGCTTCGTCGTCGTCCATCTCGAGAGCAACCAGAGCTTCCTCATGCGCCTGGAGAATCTCCGGAGAGATATAGTCGCAAGTGCCGCACGGCACAAGGCAGTGCTCAGATGGCACGATTTGACTACCATCTGGGGCAGCAGGGAGCAGAGGTGCGGCAGAGCCGAAGTCAATGAGACGAATATGTGCAGTGCCCGTTATGACGAAGTTGTGCGGCTTGACATCGCTGCAAAAGAGCTCAGCGCAAGCGACTTCGCGGACTGCCATACATACCGATGAACGAGACCTTGCGAGTGGCACCAGTGAATTGCGCTGACGACTTGCGGCATCCACCATCGCAAGTCCGCCTCTAGAAGCCTTCCGTCGTGTGGGCTTGATTCCAACACGTCCCATAGTGTGCCGCCTTCGACGTAGTCCATGACCAAGTTGAGATGAGTGGGTGTTTGGAAAGCGCATAGGAGGTGTGGGGCCCAGTGTGAGTCAGTTTTGCGTGCTTGCAGCAAAATATTCCGCTCAATCTGCGGCGAACATTGCTGAAGACAGGAAGGGTGTCAGAACCCCTTTTCACGAATCGAAATATGTACGGCCCAGACGCGATAGTATATATCGGCACGGCATCTGCTTTGCAAACTGTCTGGGTGCAGCGTTGCTGAGACCAACTCATAGCCCTGTTTTGGCGACATATCTCACATGATGGCACGGCAGGGACCCTGGCCGTCTCGACGAGAGTAAACACGTTTCAATAGGCGAAACGTTGCAGAGCGAGGCGAACCTTCAGTCACGTTTTCTCTCAGGCCACATTCGCTTTGATATACATGTGGTATCCGCGCGCGGCGTATGTGACTCGCTCGCCCACCCTTAAGACGGGTCTCTTGCCGCATCAATCTACGACGCTCTATTGCAAAGGAGCTCCCACGAAGTGCAGTGCCAAAATACAGAGACAACGCGTACCTCCCGTGTTCTCAGCGCAAACCTCTTCTCAGTTGACTTCCGGACATAGGGACAGCCGTCAAGTTTACAAGTGACGACATCCACCTTAGAGCGGAACAATGCCTCCATGAGAATACAAGGAAGAGCCATGGAAGAGTAACGCACCACGCCATACTGACCATACTCCAGCGTACCGACTAGATCCAGGTCTTTGTCTGTGAATCGGAGAGAGTCGATCTGGATCGTCTTAGCTGTGATGACCAGGATATCTAAGATACCCGTCCATCAGAGCATGCATCACGAGCTCACCTGTCTTTCCAATCACCGTCTGCCCATGCATAAGCCGGTCGAGCACCAGTGCCTCAGCATCCTCTCCGTCTCCACCGATGAGGTCTTTCAGACGAGTCTTGCGCTTGTGCCATGGTAGAGACATCCGAGCGTCATGAGGAGAACCAGTAAAAGATCTGTAGTATACAAGAAAGGCTGTGAAAAAGCACCGACGTGGTGGTCCAGAAGCAAGAGACGTCGCGGTAAACCACGGCGTCGGCAAACGCGACGTACGCGACCATCAAGGATCATCACGTGTCCGCTTCGCGACCCGTCGGCATTTCCCATGTAGTAACCTTTGTTTGAACCCCGCCCTTTTGTCGACTTCTTATTATTGCCTTTTCTTGTCTTCCGCCAGGCCTATGGTCCTCGACGTTCTACTTGAACTTCACGGCCGGAATACCGGCATCTCGAACTGGCGACAAGTTGAGACGGCGCACCCCACCGCCATGTACTCAATGGCAGGTATCTAGGCGTTTTGTACGGGACAAAAGGCATGCTAATGGACGTAAAGTCACCGCGCGAGCTTACTTTTTGGCCAGGTTTTTGGCTGGAAGTAAACCTTTCGGCCGGTTCCGCTTACAAAGGAGACAACAGGTATGCTCACGCGGCGTGAATATGTCGACTTTTCGCCCGTCCGAAACGCGGGGGTGTCTGCCGCGCGAACGACGCCGACGCTGCACACCCTCCCGCCGCCTAGAGCGGTGGCCTGGCGTCCCGGGGTGGCCCGACGATATGTACATATGCGCCTTTACATGACGAGAGCACACAAGTTAACGACCTCGTTCCTCGGTGTGCGCGGTGAGCACCGGTGGTTGAGCTCAAGGAGGTTCATGGTGGAGTAGCGGTGGTCAGCGCGACTTAAGCAGTGGCAGCATGAAACAGGTGCAGGCTTTGGCGGCGTGCAGAGGCAGACGACGACGGGCGGCACAAGCGTCTTGACGGCGGGTGGAGGGCGGGAGGCGAGTGAGAGCGCGCACGGTTGCGCCCTTCACCCGCCGAGTCAATGTGACCATTGTGACCCACTCTCCAGTGGTTGTGTGCGGCCTTTTGTCCGACCGCCTGGGTACGAGACCACCACAGACGGCGTATAGGTCTCAATTTGTTACCCGTCCGAATCGCAGGTATCCCAGCCGTGAAGTACAAGTCCTTCCAACGACGAGGACCATGAGACCTGGTGGAATGATGCGCGAGTTACAACGGAAGTCGCACGGACCGAACTGTTCTGACAGGACAGCGGAGATAATTTCGAGCTCGGTTGCCGCCTACGAGCAACTTCCTTGGACCCTGCATCATATCGGAGCGGGCAGCGGCACCTCATGGCCAGCATATTCCCTCGCGAAATTGGCCCCACTGTGCTCGGTGCGGTATCACCGTACTGGATGCGTTCGCACAGGCTTCCACCACGCGCCCGTGATCGGCTAGCTCCAGCTAAGGCATCGCCGGCGAGGACTACTTATCTCCCGAGCCCACTCTCGGCTGTAAGGTAGTTTGAATGTATTGTAGGCCATCGCAAGGCATTACCTGCGCAACCACGCCGTTCTTTGAATTGCGGCTCGGACAAGCAGCTGGCGACAGCTTACTGCTGCCTGCACCCCATACTCTCTCGCACCCCTCTTCTGCCGCGATCAGAATATCAGGTACGCCGTTCGTTACTGGTCTTTGTACTATTCAATCGACGCCAATTCACTCCACAGCCTTCTCCGCGTGGGCAAGCTGAGGCCGACGGTTCTCGGACGACATGATGCTTCGGGCTTCGGATGGCTGGGCAAACATTCCAGTTAGGCGGGCGACTTCTGGGCCCGGAGCTTCTCCAACAACTCGGGCGCAGTCCTAGTGGTGGGCGCGCGAGGGTTGTTAATCCGATTTTCGCACCACAGGTACTATCTCAGCCCCCATCTCCTGAATAAGATTCGCTTCTCAGAGCGCGTTGTACTGCAGGCCGCCTTGAGCGCGGGGCATGACTTCGCCACCAAGGCTAACATCGTCTCCTCTGCCGCTCCAGACCAGACGTTTTTGCGCCGCCCGAGAGGCATCCGCATACAAACCCTGCAACATGTCTTACAGACAGTCCGTTCGACCGTATCCAGACCTCATCGCGGAAGTTCACGGCCGGACCCTGCGCCTTCGCGACCAATTTTTACAAGAAGCTTCCCGTGATGGCTACTACGCCTCGAGGGGGGGACATCTTTGTGGGTGCCCATCATCTTCCCGTGCTTCACGGCACCCACTTACTGTATCCGTGAATACGCCGACACGTGCAAGTCTGGGACAAGCTGGGAGACCCAGAAGTTGAAAAAGGTCACCGTCCCTCTACTCATACTTCAGACACCCTCTTTCGACCCCACTTCGAAATTCCGTCGTCTTCCTCTGCTGTTGCAATGGACGCACTTCACTGTCCCCAGCCCAGTCCTCCGCCCAGTCAAACGAGTCCCGGAACCGAAGCCGAAGCCGAACTCGAGCCTCACCTCGGTCCGAAGCAAACCATACCCGACCGTCTCATGATACCGACGAACGGCAAGGTACGCGCTCATGCGGCGGTGGCGAGGATTTGACCTTAGCTCATAGTCGGCAGATCGCAGAGTGTATAGCCTTATGGGGAATCCAATGGGTGTTGAAGAGGTGCAACGATGCAGCCTTTCAACCACCTCCCCGAAAGCCCCGCCAACCACCTCCCCGAAAGTCCCCCCAACCACCTTCCCGAAAGCCCCGCCAACCACCGTCCGGTGCCCGCCCCAGGCAGGTTGCCGAGGAACAGCGGTCGAGTACGCCCATCCTGGTGAGTTCCCCGGCCGGATGCTTTTGCGAACACATCTGACGGACCCCAGTTGGTGCCTTGCCCCGCTGTACAGACCGCAAGTCCCGCCCACCAAGGTCATGTCGACACGGCGCATCCGGTACCGCCTCCCCACCAGATCCCAACGGCTCAGCGTCGTCTCCCCGTCGACCGCTTTTCCACCTCCATCGCTCCTCATGGA